>CANTUV010000437.1:0-39614 GCA_947685225.1 Garcia nutans
ATAATTAAGTGCTTGTACCATAATATAAAAGGTCAAAAATTTTGACTTCGCAATTTCCTTCTTTTAAAAGAATATATAAGAAAGATATATATGATTCGAAAGTAAATAAAATTTTTCAAGATTTTTGAATTCTTGATTCTTTTGCATATCTTTTATATTTATTTTCTTGAGGAAATTACATGAAATATTAATTTTTCTTTAATATTTGATTTTTTTTAATTTCAAAAATACTATTTTAATAAAAAAAAATACATTTTTACGACATTACTAAAAATCTCCTCAATATATATTCAATATTTACCAAAATATATCATACTTTTGTAACTTTTTTGTTTGGATAGACTGATAGTATTTTTATAATTTTTTAAATTTTTTTATTTTTTCAATTATTTTTGTATTTTTATTTTCTGTTTCCAAAGTCCTTCAACAAAGCTATCTAGTAATGGGTTTATTGCACCATGTCACAATAGTAGCAATTGGAAGGTACGAGTTGGTTGTGATGAAAATGAATGGGAATTTTTTCAAAAATACCCTAAAAAATAAAAGTATTTTAAAAAATACCTCATTTTCAATTTCAATTTCAAAATACTTTTTTTATATAACTTTTAATATCAAAATATACCTTTTTTTGGGGATATATCTTTAATATATATTTGGTATATAAAGATATATACTATATTTTCAAAGATATACATTGAGTATATATTATTAATATATTAAAAATATACAAAAAATGTATGATATTTAAAAAAAAAGTTAAAGAATGCGGTATATAGTGTAATTTTCTCTTAAAATAAAAACTACATCAAGATAACATTTTGAGCCTCAAATATCTCATTTAGTTGAGCCCATAAGTGCAATTAATTTTGGGGTATATTATAAATTCTAACTTAAAATAAAATTATATTTTAAAAATACTACAATATTTTTTTTCAAAATTATGGAAACAGTATTTTCAAAATTTTAAATTTACGGAACAAATATAACAGTTTGGACTTTGAAAGTATGGAGCTAATAAAATTATAAATATATCACTATTTAATGAAAGTACATGTTAATATTATATCATCATATATCACTATTTAGTGAAAGTATATGTAACATATACCTATCATATATCCATATATATTATTAATTAAAATATGAAGTCTTTATTTTAAAAAAATATCGTTATTTAGTTAAAATATATATAACATACACTCGTATATAATTATTTTCCATGAAAATATATTAAAGGTATTGAAGGTATATATAGTATATTATTATATCATTTTTGAGAAAAAAAAATATCAGTATGTAATTCTTATATATTTAGTATCTATAAGTATATGGTAACTATAACTATATATATATCTAATATCTTTGTAAAAAATAATATTAAAATACAATTATAATATCAATGTATATAAAAGATATATATAATATATATCTATATATATACTTATTATATTTATGACAAGAATGTCAATATATAATTGTTTATATTTTATTATATTTAGATATATAATTAACTATATATTATATATATATCTATGTCTTTAAAAATAAGTTAGGAAAATGTACATTTTTGTCTCTAATATTATAGTGAAGATATAAATTTGCCTTTAAAAAAATTTAGGAATAAAAATAATAGAATTTTCAAAAAAGCTAATATTTTTACTCTCTCTTCTAACATCTTTTTAACAGAGTTATTCTTTCATTAAATGCACATGAAGTGGCATAAAAAGGCTGATAAAATAAGTCAATTAATGTTCAATTTAATGTAGCAAGTTCCCATTTTGTATATAAAATTTCTATTAAATATTAAATATAACTTTTAAATTTATATGTATTTTTATTTTTTTTACTAATCACAATTTTTATAAAATTTAATAATTTTTAAATTTGTATCATTTTTTATTTTTATTTATTAATCATAATGTTTTTTAAAATTTATCAATTTTTTTCAAGATTATCAATTTTTTATTTTTATTTTACTAATCAAAATACTAATGGAAATGCAAAAATGAATGAAAGTGAGAAAATGAAAACCTAGATGCAAACTAATTAAATCCACATACAAAAATTAATAGAAATGAAAAAAAAAAGTAATCAGATTTCTATGAAAGCAAAATAAAAAGCCTTCAAAATCAAATCAAAGGGCATCTACTGATTCTAAAACTCATTCTTCTTCTTTCTTCCTCTATACAATCTTCAATCGCTTCTGTAGATGGTGAGAAGTTGGCAGAGAAGCCGGTGATTTACCAGCTCAAAAACCCTTCATTACAACCTTAGAAGAGAGTTTGGGAACAAAGAAAGAGCTTGTTCATGTAAAACCAGACATGGAGAGGAATTGAGAACATTACCAAATACCTGTTGCTTCCACTGCTTCAAAGGAATGTCCAGGATCTGGATCCACAAACTCTACATTAATTAGTAAAGCAAATGGATTGTTGGCCTGGAGTCTTAGTTGATACTGGGTTGCATTCTCTTTCAATCACTCCATTTAAATTTGCAGGATTTACAACTTTTTTCATCCACCCAAGCATGTGATCGAAAGATCTGTTGTCCATTTACCAAAATCACAACAATTTTGATGGGATTTTGTTGTTGGGTTTTACAAACACAATGATAAAAATGAGAAATAGCAAGAAAATGGAGGAAAATGAAGAGTACTCTGATTCTGAATCCTCTAATGGTTGTTTAATGAGAAAATAAATCATTGAAGCAAATGGGCTGTGTAATACCCCTACATGTTCACAACATATTAACTACACAGAAAAATATCATATGAACACATTATATATATAATAAATCTCAAAATATATTTATATGATATAATTATTTTCCATACCTATAATACATGCGTATATTTATTTAATTTATAAAACTTTTCTATTATTAACTTACATTGTAAATATTAATATAATTCTTTCTAAACCCTCCCCAAATTTATACAACCGTCGTATAAAATTATAAAGTATTGTTATGTGAATCATACAGACTTACAATATTATATAATATTGCTCTTATCGTTGAACTTTGTGATGCAGTTGATCAAGAACATATATCTCTCACTCTGCAGTCTCTAACTCTTCTGGTTTGATCTAGTGAGTTAGAAAAATAATTCTAAACAATGCTAAACAAATCTTAAGTGATGCTTATATATTTATAATATGCAATAAATTTAAAGAAAAAGAATTTTACAGAACAAATTTAGAAATAATAGAAAATTATCACTTTAGAACATTACATAAGAAATTAATAAAAATTATTGGAGCATAAACATTGAACATGATTAGATCTAAAATTTGACAAGTTCAATAATAATCACATAAAATGTTATTATCAATATAGATAATCTTTTTAATTTTGCTTATGCACACTGAACTCAGATAATAGATTTGAATAACGGGTCAACTATTGATAATTTAATATCCAAACTCAATATGGCCAAAAACCCGATAATGGTAAATATGTCCACTGTCACTGGAGACACAATGTCTATAAAATGACACGATGTGCCCACTGTCATTATGGATATCCACTATTTAGCTAATAATTCAATTTCAAGCTAGATCTAAAATCAGTATTATTAGGCCTAATTCATTAGTTTATAGTTAACACTGAATTGTGTTTATCATTTTAATGGAACAATACTTTTATTAACATTTAGTATCATATATATTTGTCACATATCCAAAGTTTATCACTTCTTTTTCATACTTTTAACACGTACACATGAATTCTCAACACAAAAGTAAGAAATATAAACATATTAGTCTCATACTAGGCCCGTATATCACAAAATACAAGCTAAAAAATATTATCCAAGTATCCCAATGGCCGTGGCATCTCAACCCCACAATCCGTGAAAAATAAAATTGCTCTGTTGAACCTTTGTGATGCAGTTGATCAAGAACATATAATCTCTCTCACTCTGCATGCTCTCAACTCTTCTGGTTTGATCTGTGAGTTAGAAAAATAATTCTAACATGCTAAACAAATCTTAGTGATGCTTATATAATTTTATAATATGCAATAATATTTAAAGAAAAAGAATTTTACAGAACAAATTTAGAAATAATAGAAATTATCACTTTAGAACATTACATAAGAAATTAATAAAATTATTGGAGCATAAACACTGAACATGATTAGATCTAAAATTTGACAAGTTCAATAATAATCACATAAAATATGTTATTATCAATATAGATAATCTTTTTAATTTTGCTTATGCACACTGAACTCAGAATAGATTTGAATAACGGGTCACTATTTGATAATTTAATATCCAAACTCAATATGGCCAAAAACCCCGATAATGGTAAAATATGTCCAACTGTCACTGGAGACACAATGTGTCTATAAATGACACGTATGTGCCCACTGTCATTATGGATATCCACTATTTAGCTAATAATTCAATTTCAAGCTAGATCTAAAATCAGTATGATTAGGCCAATTCATTAGTTTATAGTTAACACTTAGAATTGTGTTTATCATTTTAATGGAACAATACTTTTATTAACATTTAGTATCATATATATTTGTCACATATCCAAAGTTTATCACTCTTTTCATACTTTTTAACACGTACACATGAATTCTCAACACAAAAGTAAAGAAATATAAACATATTAGTCTCATACTAGGGCCCGTATATCACAAAATACAAGCTAAAAATATTATCCAAGTATCCCAAGGCCGTGGCATCTCAACCTCCACATCCGTGAAAAATAAAATGCCCCCCCCCCCCCACCCCCACCGCAATCATGGCCTTTAAGGCCTACGGGTTTGATATTCAGAACGTCTCTGTTTTATCAAAAATTTTTAAAGAAACAATCTCACTTTCAACGCACACGGTCGTGGCACTCAGTTGCCACACACCCATGACCTTTGATTTTGGATATGTTTTCGGAGTAATTCTTCCTTCAGCATTCTCAACTTTGATATCACGCCCATGACACCTTTAAGCCATGCCTATGGCACCTTTAAGCCACGCCCATAGGCAACCAAAAATCATATATTTTGCACTTTTAACTTCATTAAACACAAATATATTGAAGATCTGAGTTATAAAATGTATTAAAACTAAATTTTTGACATAAAAAGAGTTCATATAAAATAAATTTACTAAAACTTTACTTAATCAAACTTTCAACAATCTCACATGGCTTAAAAATAACATCAAACCACCACCCAATTCTCTTAAGGGTTGAATTAAAAATCAAACTGATCATATAAAAGTTATTTGTCATCTTAATATCAATATATTTAATCAATACTTTCAAGAAATATTTCATTATAAATAAATTAATCAATCAATTCAAAGATTAAAAACTCATAAAAAATTATATATGTGCAAATTATAATATATAAGTGCATATCTCTTAAAAAATCTCTCTATCTCTCTCCTTTTTCCTTTTTTATTCTTTGATCACACTCGTTGATAATTTATTATTTTCTAGTTTATTCTTCTAAAAATTTACAATTATATGTAATCTACTCTCTTAGTTTTATTTGATATGAAGAAGAGCGAGATGAAGAAAATAAGAAAGATGATGGAGGTGTGTGGTGGTGTTTGGCTGTGGATGATGGAGAAAGAAAAAAATTTTCTACACACTAGCACATATGTACATATATCTATAGGTTAATCAAGTGTGGACATGTCTTATATAATAACTACGTGTACCTTCACTCTTAACTTTTGATTATAATCGAGTTTTAGTTCCATAAAATCATAAAAATAATTTCTCCAATAAGTTTTAAATATCTATTATTCACTATTTTTTTACTTATAGCATTTATTCAAGTTCATTTTTATCATTTATACACTGTTAATTATTAATATTAATTAAAAGTTCATTGTTTAAAATTTTAAATATTAGAGGTTGTTTTAGCTTTGGCTTTAAAATGGTGAATTTTGCTTTATACAAAAATCAAGAATTGATTGCGAACTAAAAAAATTTATTTACCAGTAGTGAATTTGGTGATTAATCCCCTTTAACTCCTTGATCTGCTTTAATTTTGAGCATTTGAACTCGAATATTGTGATGAATTTGATGTTTATATGCATTTCAATGTGAATTTGAGTATATTGCTGAATCTACAAGAAAATTTTGCCGAGTAAAGCAGAACTTGCTTATTAGGATTTTGGTATTTGATTTTTTTAAAAAAGAAGTTTTTAAGCCAAAATTTATGGATATTCTTGTTAGTTTTGATATCATATATTTTAAGAATTTTATAGGCTTCAAACAATTGGGAGGTGTGCAGTAGCGGGAGAAAGATAATAATTAATTATTTATTATATATTTTGTAAAATGGGGCCCATTAGCCAATGTGCTTAAGGAAGAGGAAAAACCGTCAGAAAAACTTCGAAGGAGGGGCAAAAAATATCATCATTTTTTAAAACTCTAGTATTATTGTTTTTAAAATTTTTTTAAATATGTACTCTCATTATAATATTAGAGAGCAAAATCAATTTTTCTAAAAAAAAATTAATATACAATTATAATATCTTAGTATATAAAGATATATATAACATATACATATATATATATTATTATTATTTTAATTAAAATATATATATCATATTCCTACGTATGTCTAAATATATCTATTGTTATTATTTAATTATTTTTTTAAACTATTAATATATCTACATATATTATATGTTGAATAATAATTCACAAAAAAATTTAAAAAAAAATTGGAAGGATTTTATCAAACATATAGAGTGTATTATATTTTAAAAAAAATCTCAAATCAAAATATTTGAAAACCCAAAAACAATTAAAATAAAACAAAAATAAATAAATATTTACAAAACAAAAACTAAAAATAAAAAATCACAACAAATCTAAGAACTTTTTCTTCGTGATTGGTGGGAATTAAGCACAACTTCATAGGAACAAACCTTCAAAGTCTCCATACTCATAACAGTTCCCAAGCTCCAAAACTTCAAATTGGGGCTAGTTCAATAATCAAATCCGAAAGCTTCATTTGATCCAATAAATAAATTTGATTAAGGTGAATAGATTTCATCGACAAGGTTCTATAAAAAATGGAGTCTCATATTGATGACCAGCACTGGAACAAAAAAAAAAAAAAAAAAAAGAGCGTAAAAAAATAGAACAGAAAGAAAGAGAAGAAGAAGAAAGTAGGGAAGAAAAAGTACCATAAATTTTTAAAAACAAAAGATAAAAAAAGATAAATAGTGAAAATTAAAAATTTAAAATAAAAAGAAAAATAATAAAAATAAAATATAAAATGAAAAAAATAATATTAGTAAAAAATGAAAAATAAAATTTAAAAAAATGGTATATATGATATAATTTTCTCTCATCAATTTTCTAGAATATTTAATTATTATTTGGATTTAATTTGTATTGAACAAAGGATTTCTTTAAAAATAAAATTATTTTAAAAATATCCTCTTTTCTTTTTTTTTTTTAAAAATAACCACTTTTCAAATTTAAACTTTGAAAATAACCATTTTTCAAAAATACATGTGGTGTATATAGATAGACTAAACATTTAAATAAGCCCTTAAAATATTATAATTTTCTCGAATCAATCTTTAAAATTTTTTAAACCAAGATATACCTTTTTTATTAAAAACAAATTATTTATACTTTTATCGTTAGGAGAAGTTAACTTTGCCGTTAGAAATGATGAAATAATACTATATGTTTTACTCATTTACTTTACTTTTTTAAAAATAATATTAAATAAATAATAGATGATATGAAATAAAATAAAAATTAATATATATTAAAAAATTTTTCAAATAAAAAAAATTTTATTTTTATTAAAACTAAAAGAATTTAGAAATAAAAAAATTATTTTATGATTAAAAGCAAAAAAATACATCATACTAGTTAATGTTTAACAATTTTATTAAAATATCAAATTTTAATTAATAAAAAAATTCTGAAAATTAATTTTTTATTGTATAAAAATTAATATTTTAATAAAAATTATTTGCAATTTTATTTTTTTATATACAATGTTGATTATAAAAATGTATATTTTTATAATTTGTAAAAAAAAAAATTGTTAATTTGAATAAGTGAGTCTCATAATATAAACTCATTATTTTCAACAGCAAAGTCAACTTCTCTTATCGGTAAGAGGCTAAAAGGGCTTGTTCGAATAATTCATTATTTATTTTAAAAATATATATATACATTTGATTAAAAAAAATTAAGGGTTAAGTCAAAACAAAGAGTTTATTTAAACCTTTAGCCTATAATATATGAAAGGTAAATTTCCACTTTTAGAAGATATAATATACAAAAATATATACGAAAACACTGGAATAAACAAAGGGATATTTATAAAATTTTATTGAAAAAGAATTTATGAGCTCTCCATTTTCTAAGGGAAATATGCTCATAAAAACATATTTTTACCACAAATGATTAAATTATTATTATTATTGAAGTTAATATAACAAAAGATCTATCTACATGGCTTAGGAAACCTTTAAAGCATAAACGGAAAAAGAAAAATTTGACAATTTTCATCAAAGATAATGACAATCCAATGAAACAACTCCCGCAAACAAAAGGCTCATGAACGAGAAAGCCATACAACCTAAAAAGACAAGTAAAAAGAGAAACACAGAGAACACAGTAACAAAGATGGAACAATCTAAGGCATAGTTCCCTAACGATATTATAGCTATCAAAAATGACAGTAGGGAAAAAAAATAAATCCCTTTTAGAGAATTTTGGAGAAGACTCTCAAATAATCTTGTAAAAGAGCCGAGTTGAATTGGACAAAATCAAGGTACCTTCCCGAAAAAGTAAACATGAACACCAGAGTTGTCGCCTCGCCTTGAAGGTACCTGAGTTATCTAAGTTAGTTCAGAAGATTACGAAAACTGACATGACAATATATAGAGAGACTTGCAAACATAGAAATTTTGTGAGAGGCCATAAATTTAAACCTATAAAATAGACACCTATTATTACAAGGAATCAATCTCTTATGATTAAAATACAAAATTATAGCTGACCTACATGGAGCACATATTCAGTGCTAAGAATGATCTGGATCAAGCAAGCCAATAAAGTAAAAAAGAAATAAGAAATTCAGAAACAAAAGTTTCAGAATTCCATTTCGGTAACGTCTCTTCGACACATTAAGAATCAAAAGGTGAGGAATTGCATTTTGCTGATCTCACATTAAGAACATGACTAAGAAGAAAAGTGCTAATAGCTTTATAGACCATAATTAGAAAAATGCAAATTGTCTGTAAGTATACCTATAGGCAGAACCTTTTGTCACTGCATCAAAGGAACTAACCGCCTCATTTCTGCTCCGTTTCCATTGGACAAGTAAAATACCTTCTTCCAGTTTTCCTCTGAACACGCTTCACAGCGTACTAGTCTTTGCCTACAGGTGACAACATACAAAACTGATTTAGACAAATGGTTGCAGTCAGAACAAAGCATCTAACGTTAACAGTTTAGACAGTGTAACAAGACTCAGCTTTTCATTTTGGTAAAATGTTGACACAACTCCATTTATATAATCTGATGCATATCATGAATAACAATATTTTGAGACATCAATTCAATGAGTTGCTAAGAATTGGATAGCATAACATAGAAATCAAATGTCCATACCACATTTCATGGTCCAAATTCAATTGATGATCCCTTTATTATATTTACAATAATCTTACTTTTTCCAAAAAGCTTAGTATTCTTCTTCATTAAACCATTTGATGGCATATCATCTAACACCTTTACATTTTGGTTACAAACAAACCTAAAATGCAATCACTCAACATCACCAAAAATACTATTTAAGGTATTTTATTGACATGGCAAAGGCTCAATGACTGAATTTTTCTTTTTTTTTGAATGAAATGCGAACTTAGCATAAGATGTCAAAATTTCAAATGAGCATCAAGTAACTAATTATGCAATAAGCATAAATTATTTGCTAAAAAAGTATGAATTATTGCACAGAAAAAGATTTCAAAGTTGGATGTGCTTCATCAACAACATTGTCAATGTGGTAGACAAAAAAATTCTTTGCATACCTAAGGTAGTAGTGACAAACTGCAGCTGCTTCATCTAAATCATAGCGGGGCAATTTAACACGAGCATCGACAGGAACATTTGGCAAATCTCTACGAAGCTTTCCAACTGCTGCTGAATGAGAAAAAGCACCCACCATCATGTCATTATGCATCATGGACCTAAACGCATTTACCTGCAAAACTAAAATAGCTTCTCACATAATGCACATACATTGAGTACCTTTCACAATGGCTATGCAATAATTATTAAGAAACAAAAATAAAAGAATAAATTCAAAATTGTGGTGGAGACTAATCTCGAGAGCCCAGTTCCTATTGAATGAAAAAAGATTACCAAAACCCTAAGACATTGACAAGATAGCCAATAAATTCTGCATGTGCTCAATTTAAAAACATTGCTCAATAAAATAATAATTACAAAAGAAAAGGAACAAGTTGCTGAAAAGTTGTAAATGCTAATATTTACAAGAGAGAAGTAATACAAAATTCAACCGAAGATATTGATATAGATGAGCAGTTATGCTTACTGTTGCAAGTTCCCTAGCATGTATCAGTCGACAAGATTGTATAGTTACTGGCTCTTCATACTCACTGAATGTAAACCAGTTATTATACTGTAGAAAAGTAACAAAAATATAAATAAAAATATCTGGGCAACATAGAATGCTTGTAACAGAATTTGAAACATAAAATCATTCGCAGAACTTGACGATGGAAGCATAGGAATTTGATTTGAGAATCTGCTTACTTGATCAATTGCAATGAGGACAGGAATATCTTTCACAAGTGATAACTCTTTCCTCAATCGAACTACAACTCCAACAGCTGCATGTGTGTGCTTGATTCCTACTTGAATCAAGTCATATAATGTTGAACCTTCAGGAACTGGCATGGACCCGACCCCCTTCATCCATCCAACACCAGCACCCTCTCCCAGTGGAATATGATCAAATATATGGCATGGTAATTGTTTCAAGCGGGAATCATTATATTTCAGAAAATCCTGGATGGAATTGGACAGTGTGAAAAATGTAAACCGTGAGAACGAGCATTGAACTTTTGAGGGGAATATTAGATGGAGTGAAACAAAGAAGATTAAAGTAGCTAAACAAAGAGATTTATGAGGTAAACGACAAAAAACCTTATGTGCAATTGGGAGGAACGTATAATATAATTAGAAAAGTGTAATCAAGATTGTATTTTTCACCTTTCATGAGTTTTTGGGACTGGGTTTCGAATCCATACCATGATAAAGGTAACATGAATTAAGAATCCTAGGACGTTCATCGCTAGATGGTTTTAATTATTAATTTGAGAACTTAATTACAAATACTGAAATGCAATGGATGAAACAGTTTCCTGTCCATCCTAAATTCTTTAGAAGAAAACTATGGTTACAAAGATTTGATAGCACAGTATTTATAAGAAGCTGAGCTCATCATATTATCTTGCATTAAACTAGCATGATTTTTACCAACAGTAATAGGGTTTAACAATCTTGCCTTGAGAATATTTTCAGCCTGAACAGGCGTGTCCCAGAGACCAGTTTCTGGGTTTTTATAGAAAAATCCGCCATGAGTCCATTCTCGTCCTCTGGGAACATAAAACACTAGCCAACCCTCATCACGAGCCCAATGAACAAGCATTGCAAGTGTAATACTCTTCCCACAGCCAACAGGACCATCCAATACAATTTGCTTTCTAACTTTTGGACCTAAAAATTTCAGAAAATCTTAATAATGCAAACCCAGATGAATAAATGTGCTCAAAAATTGTGCAAAAGCTTACAAGTTCATGAAACTAAACATAAATGAATTAAAAGAAGAAAATAAACTTTCTACCTAAAAAGGATTGCTTGTAAAAGATTTGAGCAGCAGCTGCCCAAAATACTAAATTGCACATATTCTAGTAAAACCTTTACCATCAGATAATCGCATAGGAGGATCAACAATGCCTCTAAAATTGTCTCGAAGATCCAAAAAACTCTGTCGAACTAGTACAGCTTTTCTCATTGATTCTTCAAATTCCTTAATCATCCCCGTTGGCAATCCCTCCGGTAAGACCTCATTTAGTTCCCGCTCACTTAAAAAAAACTAATCTTAATAAATATATATGCAAATAATAGATATACAAGTTAGAAAATTACTAAATGTAGCCTTGGAAGGGACCTGAATTTGAAAAAGGTGCAGGTGTCTCTGCGAGTGAGCTGAGACAGCAATGAAGTACAAGTGAAGAGAGGGCGACCTTTTGAACCCACATCAAGGGAAGGGTTCTTCTCATCCACAGCAAGGTGTCGGGCACGTGTGGCATTGTCTTCAGAGAAGGCAGCGTCAAGATCGTCGGTGGGTGTTAAGGTGGAGGTGGAAGTGGGATCATTTGGGGATTGCTTGTTCTTGGAAGATTTGGCGAGATTTGATTTGGTGGACTTGGAAGAAAACAAGTACAACTGATCATGATTGAATGAAGGAGAATTGGGTTTGTAATTCCAAGGAGGGTTTGTTTGGGGTTTTCTCATTGCAGCTTTGGGAACGTATCTTAACATTTCTCTATTTGTCTTTCTTTTTCTGGTTGAGTTTCAACTAGAGGTTTTGGGTTTCTGAGCACTGTAACTGAATAATAAATTTCTGGTTGCAGATATTTTGCTTCTGCTTTTTTTTTTAGTCTGAACTAATAAATTAAGAATAAACAATCTGCTCCACAGAAACTGCAATCCAACAATCACGCAGCTGCAATATAACAAAAGAAAATCATATCCAGAAGGCACTCGATTACACTATAGTCATTCCAATCAATAAAACAGCAATCATGTGCTTCTTTAAACAACATACAAGTATTCAAGCTTAAGAGTATAATGAAACTACACATTAATTATAATATCAATTCATTAGAAAGTATAAATTTATTATCTCAAACTGTCAAATAAAATTTATTTGAAGAGTGCAAATAAATAAAAACAAATATCAAGACGTCACAAAAACATCAACTAAAAAAAATGTTTCTTTACTTAATCGAAGTAATTTCAGATTTTATTGTCCAATGCAATATCTATAAAGCTCCATCAACTTACAAAAAGAATAAAAATACAAAATGTTAAGCTTCAAGGAAAGCAGGCCTAGAAGATCATAATTTAAATAAAAGAAACAACTTATACTAAATCAATTACAAAACCTAGAAAAGTAATCAAGTTAGAACATTAATATAATATCTTATGATATGTATAGTTTTGTTTCTAGTCATCATTCAAGGTACCAAAAAATGCATATATACAGATATTATGCACAACTGAAATCATGGGATGTGAAATCAATGGAATTAGTAAATTCCATTATTTGACATCAAAACAAAATCCTTCAGTTTATCATTTACATTCCTAAACAAACGTGTTTGGCTGAACAATCAAATTTCATAGATTTTGAAAATAAATTACTAATTTACAGAATGTACTCCCTAACTACTTTAGGCATACGATGGATTTGGAAAACCCTTGGACTTTTTGCTACTTTTTTACTAATTAGAAATAATCCATGGATTTTCTATTACCACTTATCCATATTCCACCTCCAAACATAGGCTTAAGAATTTTAAAAGATGGAATTTAAATTCATGGATTCAATATCATACCAAACAATAGAAGTTAAAATAAATCTATACATATAATTTACAACACCAACACAGCAACACCGTATGACTATATCTATATTTTTTTTATGGTTTTGTGCCTTTTTTCAAAAAAAAAAAAAGAAAAAAAAGGGCAAGTTCAACAAATAGGGTAACCAATAACTATATCTCACCTACTAAGTTCTCAATTTATTCATATAGAGTAGATTTTTATCACTTTCGCAAAGAAGGTGCTCAAAATCACATTTAAAGAGCTAGCTCTATTCCTATGTGTTACTCAAAATCACACCAAAAGAAAGAAGGATTTTAGCAAATAAAGGAATTTTTACTAATTTTATTTACTAGTCTTCGATATTTTAAAAACATTACTTTTTTATTACAAACAAATTATATCTTGCACTAACTTGCTAGCTTAAATTAAGAGTACTTGTTAATTTCATCAAAAGCCGAGTCACTCATTAAGTTCTTTGCACAAAAAATTACTTTCTTTTGGCTGACTTCTTTTGCACACATTATTATTAAAACAAATATTCTAAACATTACTCATTAAGTTCTTAACAAATCATTCTGTTTAAACACATAAACAAAATTCAAAATGATGCCCACCACCATCAATATTTATAGTATAAATTTTATACAACATATCAAGAAGGCATCTTAAATGTAACATTATCATAAATGCAATATTTATAATTCAAATTACATATGCAAGAACTCAACCAATTATCATCTTCACACAGCATAATCCAACCTATTTATGCATTTAATTCGAGCAAATTCATGTATAAAAAACAAATGGCAGATTTGAATTTCAAGAAGGTTAGAGCTCAAGTTCGTTTTAACAAAAAGTCCTCCCATCCCAGCTCAATCTTAGCTCATAGAATACATATGTACCCATTAATTCATCAATTCCACACTTAATTCAATGAAATTTAGATTGCAATATCAAAACCCTAACGTGAATAATTGAAAAACTAACTGAATTTCTTACAAACTAACCTAAACATACAAACCGATCTAAATATACGAACTAACCTAAATATACAAACCGACCTAAATATACAAACTAACCAAAAAATTTATAAAAACTAACAGCAATATTGTTATCACCTTAGGCGAAACCATTAGATTAGGTAGGTTTCTATAATGGGTTCACATTAATTATTGTTCTTCTCTAATTCGCTTCAAAAAAAATAATTTATAAACTGCAAATTTGAAATACTGATTAACAAGTTTGAAAAACAAACCTTGATGGAGAATGGCTGGTGAAGATATCTGGTGAACTCTGGCTAGTGGAGATGATTTCCGGTGAAGAAATCTGGTGAACGGCTGCTGCGATCTGGACACTCCTTCTGCAGTAAGGGAGACGCTGAAACAAAAAATACTTGGGGAGAAGAAAATCCTGATGGCATTTGGGGTTATTATTTTATAATTTTTTATTTTTGTTAATAAAAAAAATTATCTCTAGATAAAAATCAAACAATAAATTATAAATATGTTCAAGTACCAAATCCTTGGTCCCTAATTTGCCAAAAAAAACCGTGGTCCATAAGATAGAAAATTTTATGTTTTATTATAATTTTAACTTTTAAATAAAAATTAATTTTTTGTTTAATTATATTTTTGTTTTATTTTTTTGATTAATTTTTTTTCTTATCCAGCAACTTTTGAAGCAAGCACAATTTTTAAATTTTTTTAATTTTATTATATTTTCATTTCCATAAAAAGGAATATATATTTTATTTTAAAATTATTATCAAAAATTACTTTATTCTGATTTTTTAAGTTAATTAATTTTAATACTTAAAATTCATAATACATATTTTAAAAAATGATAATAATATATAACGTATTGACTAATTAGCTTACATTGATAATTTTTTATTTGACCAAAGTATTAATTTTTCACAATTTCATATATAAATATTAACAAATTTCTACAAGAAAAATAAATAGTATGGCATATCATATCATATCATATCATATCATATTATTTATTTTATTTTTTCACTAATATCATAAATTTATTATTTTTTAAAATATAAATAAAAATGAATGAAAAATATTATAAGAGAGAAATTAGGGGTATTAATTATACTCGTAAGATAAAATTATGCAAGTGGCATGACTGTCTTTATAAATTTTAAAGAAAAAATGCAAAATCTTTAGATTAATGCAGGAAATTGTTGACACTAAAATAAATTTTTTATCGTTTTAATGCAAACTCTTTCAACGCTTTATATTAAACTGCAGTTACTTACACAATTCTTTTCCTAACATTTCTATTAAAATTGTGTTAGATTGATATGAAATATTACTACATATTTAAAAGCGTAGGAAAGTAATTAAAAATACCATAGCAATAAAAAAAATTGGTAATTTTATTTAAAAACACCAACACTTTTAAAAAAAATATAGGTAATTTTGTCAATATTTTATATTAGCGTTAAAAATTATTGAAACTTATATAACTATTTCAACGCTTCTATAAAATGTTAGCAAAATTATATTGAAATTGGTATAAAATATAAATATACAAATGAAAAGCGCAGACAAATAATTAAAAATACCAATACAAAAATAAACCGGTAGTAATTTATTTAAAAAAATACTAATGCTTAATAAATAACATCGGGAAGTATATTCTTTTCATCATATTGCCAACACTGTCGTATAAATATTGCTAATTTTGACAACATTTTATATTAGCATTAGAAATTATTGATACTAATAAAACGTTTTCAATATTTTTAAAATATATTAGCAAATTTGTGTTGGCATAGGCTATTTTTCTCGTAGTGGTAATACCATAAGACATCGGCCATTATTTGTAATGTATTAACATCAACATTTAAGAGGCTGTTAAAATTTTCACCAACCCTTTATAACAACATTTTTTAAGACCATTATATAAAATATTCAATGGGTACAGCACCTTAAGCTTCCAAGTCTTCACAAAATCTTATTCTTCATCTTCAATTATTCAACCTTGAAAACAGTTGTTATATAATGATAAAAAAAAAAATTACGTCATCTAGATCTTCTTTAGATTTTGTAGAATAATTTATTGTATGCATACTAAGTTGCTACCCAGCCTCTAGTTATATACTGATGGTGATAAAGCAATGTTGGTAAAAATTTCAATGGATGCAACACCTTAAGCTGCCAAGTCTTCACAAAATCTTATTATTCATTTTTAATTATTCATCAACCTTTAAAATAATTGTTATATAATGATAAAAGAAAATTTTACGTCATCTAGATCTTCTTTAGATTTTGTAATCTGCTGTATGGATACTAAGTTGCTACCCCAGCCTCTAGCTATATACTAATGGTGCTAAAGTAGCAAATTAGATTTAAAAAAATCATACTAAATTCAATAGAAACAAGTTCAATTGCAATATACCTCAGTATCTCTAAATAGAAATACAAATTGCAGTTTTCATATGAAAAGGGTTTTTTTTATTTGTATAAACATCTGCAACATAAGATACAAAAGCACATTTATTCATTAGGAAAGGTCTCACAACAGTGATAATTGATTGTATTTTTATTGACTGCTTTTAATCAAATACAAATATTTCTTCCAATAAACTAAACGATCTCAAGCACTTTGAACGAGCTCAGACACAAAACTTTTATGAAAATTTTAAACTACTACTTAATATTCATAACAAATTTAAGACATTACCATTATTGAATCGAATAGACAAATAAAATTTAGAAAATGCCACAAAAAAAGCATAAAAGCTGACATGAAATAACAAATAAAGTAAAAAAAAAAAAAAAAGAACACAGCAACAGCCGAACCAAACTCGAACGACGGCAACGATGACCTAGAACGGCGATGGTGGCTCCTTCTCCAGTTGGATTGGCGATGGAGACCTTGCTGGTGAGCAGGCTGGTTGGGGATAAAGATGGTGAGAAGTGGTTGCAAGTTTAGAAAATTGATTTAGGTCATATTTTTTTATATTATTTAAAATGAAGAAATAATTTATGTTTTAATATAATTAGTATACAAAAAGTGTTATTAAACATACAAATGTATATGATATCATTATATATCCAAGTAACATAAAAAAATTATATAATAAGATACGTTCAACATATTAAATATTTTTTAAATTAATTTGAGAATGTATTTAATTATCAGGATGATTAAAATATTAATTTTTAATTTTATTATTTTAATTTAAAAGACTCAGCAAATTTTTTATTGATTCCATAAATGAGTACTAGAATTCTCTCTATAACGAAAAAGTATATTGTGTCTGATTCTAACTGTAGTTTGCAATAGAGAAACTGAATCAGAAAAAAAAAAGAGTTCTAATTATCAGATATCTAATGAAACTATCATTATAATTGAGATCTCATTTTAAAATATATATATATATATATCAAATATATGAAGTTTCTTTTTATACATTGTATAGATGATTCAATTTGGAAGGACTATGATTAGAAATTATTTGACCATTTTTCTATGAGAAAAGCGAAACAAAATTATTATTATCCTCTCCTCCTCGCATCACCCCATCACTATCCTTTAATATTTTGATGTGATTTCTTTTCTCCTTTTAGAAGCTTGTCTATGGAAGAATTTGATATTTTTGTCTCCTTCTTATAACCAAGAAACTCTAGATCTCTGCTTCTACATTATCTCTTCCCATATGAAAGTCTCATCAATCTCTCTTTGAATCTCTTTTCTTTTCCTACTATTTTCCATTTGTCCATAATTCTCATAAGTCTCCAACTGCTTAAACAAATCCCTTAATTTTCTACCCACATGGCCAAAAGTCTAGTTATTCCACTCCTATAAATCCTTAGCATAGTTTTTGAGTTTACCAAAAACATCATTACTAGTCCTCCCTTTATTACCCTCCCAAGACTCTCTAACCACTTCTCCTCACATCTCGTGCCTAAGCCACATTGCCTCAAAACGAAATGGTCTTCTCTTTCTCTGCCCTTCTCTCCTCAACTGATTAATGTTTAGCATAATGGGGAGGTGATCTGAAGCCAATTGTGCTAGGTGAGTGACAGTTGACATTGAAAAAGCCATTAACCATTCTTCATTTGAAACAAAAAGATCTAATCTCTCCTTAACTCTCTCACTGCAACTTCTACCATTCTCCCAAGTAAAGCTATACCCCTGAGAACCTAAATCCTCTAAACTACATACCTACAAAGCTCCCCAAAACTCTTCTAAGGCAGAATTTGTTTTAACTGGACCCCCGTCCTTCTCGTGATGAAATAAGATCTCGTTAAAGTCCCCAAAATATAACCATGGCCTCTTCGATTCTTCCTTCAAACTAACCATCAAATCCCACGTTAATTTCTTATTTCTTATTTCTGGCCAGCCATATAAGCCTAAACCTCTCCACTACTCACAACCATCATCATCCCTAACTAAGAAATTAATACAATGTTGAGAATAAATAATTAAGAATCACAACATTTAATTTCCTTTTTCCAACTAAGAGCTAAGCCACTTTTTCTTCCCAATGCATTAACATTGAAAAATAATAACCAGTACAACATCTTCTAATACCTTCAAATTCAGTCTTATTCAACCTCGTCTCCATTAAAAACACTATATCTAGGTAATGAGTTCTTATCAATAACTTAAGAGCATGAACTGTCCAAGGATTACCCTGGCCTTGGAGGTTCCAGCCGAGACAAATCATGGCTCCCAGTGGGGCTAGTGGCTAGCTTCTACCGGACTCATAAAATGGTCAAGGTCTCTATTTAAAATTTCGCAAGCCTTTTTGAAAGTTCCAACCCCTTCTACATCCATTGCATCACCCTCTTCCAATCATTCTCCCAGTTTTCTTTTACCATCACCTACTAATAAACATCCCTTTACATTTTGTTTGTTATTCGAAATAAAAGTTTTTTTATACAATATACTTCTACAAACCTTTCGCTTCTTCTCTAAAGTCTTACCATTATCTCTCCCTTTGACATTGCTCTCCTCGTTACCTATAAGGTTAACTTCTCCTACTGAAAGAGGAATTATATAAAGGTTACTAGTCACATCCTTTAAATCTCCATTTACAGGCAATATATTTCCCATGGTCTCTCCGTAATCTTCCCAAATCGTACCTTCTACTTTATATACATCCTGCCCACTACTACCGACTATATTGCTACCATTCTCAACCTCATTAGGATCACCGCTACTACCTCTACCTAGAGCAGCGAAATTATGGCATCTTTGGTCATTAGTCGCCTTACTCAAATTTGGATTGAGATTTAGGTTAGTTTTCTCAAGATCCGCTGTAAATAATTACCGTCTCACCCCTATCGACTCACCAACACTCGATATATCTTTACAGCTTTTCTCTTTATTAAAAGCTTTACTATCTTGCGTTGAGTGAGACAAACTTATTCCTCTTAATGGAGTAGCTCACAATCCTTTACTGAAAGGTCATTCATCAATTTCTAAGCTATCAGGTTTTAAGTCACAATCATCATGAACGTGTCCTAATATTCCACACCAATAATAGAAATTTGGAAGCTTTTTATATCTAAAATAAACCCATGTAATCTCGTCTCTGGAATTTCTAACCTTTGTGCCTCTAAGCAAAGGTCTATTGACATTAATCGCCACTTTAACTCACACATCCCCCAAACACTTAGATCATCCTCATTAACATCTACAACCCGACCTAATTTCCACCTATAGCCAAGACTGACATCTTATCCCTCTAGTCTAGAGGGAGCTTACATATACGTACCTAAAATGGACAAGTCTCCAGAATTACATCTGACGGTTGTTCAAATCCATGCAACCCTTGCATCAACACCAAATTCTTATCAAAATGCTATGGCCCTTCCTTTAGAATTATATCTCGATCTTGTTTACTATTGAATTCATACAAAAATATATCCTTACCCATATCCTGCATCTTAAAACCCTTAGACAATCTCCACGTATTAGAAATGGTAATTACTTTGACATGTAATGGCTTGGAACACAAGATTCTACCAACCAACCAACGTTAATGTTTATTAGACCCCTCAATCACGTTCTCAAATTCTACCGTTTTCCCCTCCTCTTTAGTCAATGGAAATCTCTTCCATAGATGTTTAAGTTTATTTGCCATAGTAACAATCATAATAAACACATGAATACAAGATAAACAATGACATCAAGGCAACCTTAAAAACCAAAATAACAAAACTAAAAAAAAAAAAAACAAATCAAGACACGAATAAAAAATGCAAAGAAAAGAGACAAAAGGAAAACCCAAGCAAGAGAAACTTCCAACCAATGCTGAAGAACAACAAGACAGAAAAATTAGTTCCACAAGGGAGAAGAAACCCTAAATCTAGACGAGATATTATAACTACATCTATGAAGAGAGATATTATAATAAATATTTTTTAGCCAATAGAAAGAAGATTATCCAACAATCACTCTTCAAAATGACTGTAATTAGCATTTCTTTAATAATAATGATGCATCTTCCATGTTCAAAATAAATCAAATAAAAAAAAACCTTAAGCACAGTGCTCACATCTTCATTGTTATCACAATCTCATATGCATAGTGCTCATCTCTTTTTCATCAAACCCAAAAAGAAATCAATACTTCAATAAATTAGAGAACATTTCTTTTCAATTCTTTTGTAGAAATGTTTGATGGTCAATTTCAAGGGAAATTTACAATAGTCCAAGCAAAACATAATCTTTTCACTCGTCTTAACATCTTTGTGAATTATACAAGCGTTGAAGAACTTTTCTTTAAGAAGAACTTGAAGCCAATAAGGTAATAGATGTGTAGAAACCAGCTATGTACAATACCGAAAAAAGAATTCAATAAGAAAATTAAAAACCCAAATAATAAAAAAGAAGGGAATTGATAGAGAAAAATTAAAAATCCCACCATGATTTTGTTTTCGTGTTTGAATTTTTGATGAGAGAGACATGGTTTATAAAGCTAGTGGGGGACTTATTCAGAAGAAATTTGTAGTTGAATTAAGTTTTTAACTCTCTATGAAGCAGATCTAATAAATAAAAAAAAGGAGAGAACTAGATGATTAAAAAAGAGAAGACATTCAAATAAGAAAATCTCTTGATCGGACAAGAAAGAACCGTTGTCACCGCTACCGCCGCTAAGAAATCATCAGGTATTTCTCTTTCGAGCCCTAATTTTGGGTTCGCTGAAAATATCATCATAGTCTTACCAACTACATAAACACATAACCAAACAGAAATCTCTCTCTCCTCATATATATATATATATATATATATTATAATTAAAATAAATGTCTGGGATCACCGGGCGGCATCAACCACAGTAAAGGAAAATTTTTGATTTTTTATAAACACCGGCTCTATAGGGTTTAAGGTGAAATTGGGATTAGAATGAGTTTGGCAATATGCTTTTTGTTTTTCTTTCTTTTTTAAATATTTTATTTAAATTAAATTTATTTATAATTACTATTTTATTTATAAATCTACAAATAAAACTATATTAAAATTTTTAATTAAATTTTTATTTGTTTAATTAATTTGTAATTTGCAAATTAATATAGTATTATGAATAAATTTTTATTTAACTAATTTTTAATAAAGAGATAAGATCCAATTACACCCTTGAACTATAACGAAAATCTCATTTAGATACTTAAAATTTTTATTATCAGTTAAGAAACTTTTTGTCAAAAATAGTTCAATTATACCCCCTCATTGCAACGAATGTTATATTTCCATTAAAAAATGTTGATATGGATATTATAGGACCCACTTATTGTTAATTTAAATAAAAAATTTAAAATTTTAAAATATTAAATAATATCAATTTGTAAAAATAAAAAAAATGTATAAAATAAAATAATAAAAATAACCAATACTATCATCACCATCAAACCATACTATAGAATCAACATTAAGAACCCATCTTCAGAGGCTGATCAAGAAATTTTTTTTTACAAAACCCATCTCTCAAAACAAGATAAATTTACATACATTTTCATCATATTTACATCTTGAAATGGCAAAATACCAGCAAGCAAAACAAATAAAACAACCTATCATTCCAATATTGTTTTGGCGAGGCACAGAGGAAGAAATTGAAATTTTCAAATTCTCAAACACCCACTAATCAATATGTGAATTACTAATTTCACAAAAACAACGAAAGCTTCTACAATCTATAGTTTGCCTTTTCCCTTTTGAAAAAGTTGATTTTCCTATTAATTTCCTCTATTGCCTTATCTGATTATCTTTTTTCCTTAATTCCTCTAGTTCCTATAAACGCGAGTTGGAAAAAAAAAAAAAGGAATTTCTGCCATTTTAGAGCATGTGACTGTTGATAATTGTTTTATTGATATAATTTCATCTTGTTTAAGACAATTCAATGAACTTTATTAAAAGGAATTTCTGCCATTCAGCTTGTTTGCTATGTTTTTAACATAAAAAGTGTTTTAACGGATTTAAAAAAAATTATGTAAGTGAGTTTTTCGGTATAATTTAGGAGTGTAATTAGATTTTATCCCTTTTAATAAATAATATAAAAATAATCTTAGAATTTTAAAAATAGTAATATAAAAATGTTTAGAATTTTGAAAGTAATAAAACTAATATAAGGGCATTTTTATATTTTATATATCATATCAACATATTTAATAGTACTTATGCGCGTTTTGAAAATAGACATTATACATTCTGCCATATATGCAGATAAGTATTAAATTTTTATGAAAATACAAGTTTAAGAAGCAAGTGATTAACTGAATAGTAAAAGAGGCAAAATGACCTAAGTTGCTAAGTTCAGTTTGTGGCGGAACCAGAAATTTATTGAGGGGGTCAGATCGGAGGCTACTCCGAGCGGTGGCCGGTGGGCCGACGGTGGTGAGACTGCCTGCTGTTGGCTTAGCTTGGCTTTGGGAGAGAAGGAGGAGAGGGAAGAAGGAGAGGGAAGAAGAGAAAGGGGTTGCGTTAAACGCAGTTCTTTTTTTATTTTTGAACCGGCCCAAGCGAAACGGCGTCGTTTTGCTGGGCCGATTTTTTTTTTAATTAACCCCTGGCGAAACCGCACCGTTTTGCCAGGGGGCATTTTATAAAAAAAAATTAATCCCCGTTTCTCTAGAGACTAATTTATAAAAATAAAATAAAATTATTTGCAACTCAGCCCCTTCAACTGGGGGAGGGGAGGGTGAGTTTTGCTCCACCGTGACCGGCTCCACGCCTTCATTGGCATCTCTCCATCTGGCCGCTGGTGAGGGGGGGTCGTGTGACCCCACACGACCCCATGGTCATTCCGCCCCTAGTTTGTGACAGATGTATTAAGCCTATATAATGCTATTAATAATAACAACAACAACAACAACAACAACAACAATAATAATATAATGACTTATAAATTAAAATGAGAAATCAGTTAAGGAAATTCATTCAAAAAATCAAAAAATTGAAAAGTCATTATATAAAAATTATGACTCACAAAATTTATTAAAAATTAAAATAAAAATAAAAAATAAAAATTTGAAAAGTCACTCTTATTAGAATTCAGCAAGAACATTTTATAAAACTCTTGAACTCCTAAATTTAAAGTATCTTACTTTTACACCATTCACAATGCTTAACAAGCAATCGATATTTTACGATCAAGAGTGTAGTTATTATTTATAGTAGTGGCTCTTATATATCATATTAACAATCGAAAGATGATTGAAAGAAAAAATTTCTATTTGTCAGGGCTTCTTTCTTTACTTATGAATTCCATTGGACTCATAAATAATACATTAGAAAAATCATTTAGATCTTCCAATATCAATGGATTAATTATTTCACTTTTATATCTTCCAAAAAAAAAGATCTCTGAGACATTTTTTCTGAATTTGAAAGAGAGTACTTGGGTTCTTCTAATAATGAAAAAATGTATAATTTTCTGAGTCTAACTGGAGTTCATTGTGGTGGAGGAAGTGAATTGTAAGAAAGAGAAATTCTAACTGTAAGATATATTCTTATCAGAAAAATTATAAGATGTCTAATGAAATCTTCATTATAACTGAGATCTCATTTAAAGAAAAGGGGATGAAACCAGTGGCAGAAGAAGTGTTTCTCAAAACTGGAGCTTTTCAGCTTATTGTGAATAAGTGATTTTTAGATTATAATCAGATTAAAAATAAGCAGTTAAGCGTTTCTGTAAAGTTAATAATCAGCTGATAATCAGTTTATAATCAGTTAAGTGTTTCTGTAAAATTAGCTTATAATCAGTTTTTAATTGCAAAAACTGTCAAAATGACCAAATTGTTCCTGAGTTTATTTATTGTATAAAAATAATTTTTTAAATGTCAATTTAAAATTTATTTTGCAATAATAATAATAATAATAATAATAATAATAATAATAAAATTTATTTAATAATAATAAATAAGAAACGTAAAATAATTTTGATGGGAACTAAAGTGTATAGGGTGGGCAAATTTGAAATATTGAATATTAGGTAGGGATAGTATGGTCTTTTACTTGGTCAAAACTGCTTAAAAAATAAGTGCTTAAAAAAAAGTAGCAAAACCCAACTTTTAAAAAACTGATTAAAATCAAATTATAATCTACTATTTAAGTTTTCAGAAACACTTAAATAAACAACTTATAATCTAAAAACTGCTTATAATCAGTTTTGACCAGTTTTTAAATTTTGAGAAACACCCTCATACATGGGGTCACGTGGGGTCTGTTGCCCTCCCGCCCAACCAATCATATACATGTATATATATATACATAAACACTCTGCCCTCCTTTCAAAATCATAGAAATGACAGATGCCTGTGTTTTCTAATTTTTATTTAAATTCTAAATTTTAAGTTTTAAAATTTTTATTTTCAATTTATTGAATAAGTCTACTTATATAGTTTCTATAACTAATATAAATATAAATAAGGTTTTATATAAATATGCTTATAGCGTTTATTATATTTATTAGGATTATTCAACTGGCTCGCAAATCTAGTTGATCTAGCTCGATTCGACTGAATTGGGCCGGATTTTAGATGTTGCGGGGCAGGGCTCAAGCTTCTCATATAAAGCTTGAGATACCTCGAGTCAAGCCTCGAGCATGAGGTAAATTTACTGCATTATATATATTGCTATATATTTCGGTATATATACTACATACTACATAAAAAATGCAAAAGAAAAAAAAGAATCTCGGATGGCTTGATCTGTTGGCCCGATTAGCCCAAAGTAGCACAACCCCTTTCGGGCAAGGGTCGAATTACAGGCCAAATAATATGGCTTAAAATGTACTTTGGCAGGGCTTCGAGTTAAGAGTAAGCCTGATCTAATATGGTCCGAGTACATTCCTAATAGTTATATAAGCATATATATTTATATGCATGCATAAATATATATAGACACACATATACACATAAAAATTTATAAGAATTATGTTCATTATATATGCATTTATTAGCACACTCATCATGGACATAACATATATTATATACAATTTATAAAACTAAATTACAATTGATCGTATTTTTTTATAGTAAAAAAATTATATATATTAGGGATGGGTTAATTTTTTTTGAACACAATTGAGCTTGATCAATTCTCGTGAGTTGAGATGGGTTTAATCAATTTAGAAATCAGTCGGCTTCATCAATTTAATTTTAATAATAGAAAAACGTAGGATGTATACGGTTAGTTAGATTTAGTTTTTTTTTTTTTTACATAAATCTAAATTTAGCCACTCCGCCGATTATTTGACGGGTGTCAATTTGATAGTTTTAATTTTTTTATTAGGTTCGGTCGAATATAACACCTCTTAATGTGTATGTATATATATAGGAATCCAAGGGTATGATGATCGCATAATCAGGCCTTCTAGTTGATTATTGAACTTTTACTAATTAGTGTCTTCACATATTCATAGACATTGGGACCCACACCTAATGTTTACGGACTCAAAAGCATCATCATGGGATGAGGTACACAAAACTGAGTAATCACACTGTAGATTTGCCAGCTTGATCTAATGGCATTGGAATTGGTCACACTAGATCTGACCGTACACTGCTCAGTGTAAAGGAAAGTCCAGTTAACATCTAACGGCACAAATTTGAGAATATAAACGAGACCTGTAAAGCAGGTTGATAAAAGATAAAAATGTTTTCATATATTAACGTAGAAATTGACTTTTCAATATAAATTATTAACTTTTAAATTTGATTTTTTTTTAAATTTAATATTTAATCTTTGCATGATATCACAGTAAATAATCAAATATTCAATTGGAAATATAAATGAATTATTCTATTTAAATGACCTTTGAGCTTGTAAAAAAGTATCGCTTGGACCATCTCTCATTTCACCTCACAATCAGATTACTAAAATATTAATTAAAACAAAATTTAAGATTAACCATTTAACGCATATACAAATTAATAAAAAATTATTATATTTTAATTAAAAATATCGAGTCTAGTTGAGTTATGTATATACATCTATATTAAAATTTAATAAATAAAAAAAAAGCTCAACTCTAAAAGAATAATTTATATAAATATATATATGATTATAAATTAATAGCTTGAGTATAAAATTTTAATTTTTTAATTTTAGTATTTAAACTTAGATTTTTAATTTTTAATATTTTATTTAGTTATAGCCTCAAGTTTTATTGATAAAAAATAATTTTATGTTGTTAACTAAATTGAATATGCTTATATGCATAATATTCTGTATATATATTTTGTATTTTAATTATATATTTATATTAAGATTTTATTATATTTTTTATTATATATATGAGAATATGTTAATTTTTGGATTTTTTTATGATTAAAAACAGAAAATATAGGTTAAATTATTTATTTTTTAAGTTAATCGGTAATTGATTAATGGTTGATTTATAATTAATTTTAATTGTAATTTTTGAATGGAAATTAAAATTTTTGAATTTTTTTTTATAATTAGGTTAATTAAATCGTGAGCACCCTTACTTTATTTTTTCCTTCTATTTTTTTTATCTCCCATGTCTATTGATATTTTTGACTTTTTTTTTATTTTTTTTCCTGTTTTTCTTATTATTTTCTACATAATCAAATAAATTTTATTTATTTAGTATATGCATTTTTGATAGCTACCAAACAAAACTCTGTTCATTTTCGTGAGAGCCACTCAAGTGAATAGGATCTTGATTTGCATATGCATTTTCTGGTTCAATTAGTGAATAATGTTCCTTTTATTTAGTTATTTTTTGCCAGCAAAGGTACAGCCCAAAAGGGGAAGCCAATACAAGACCATGGCATAAGCTGACCAGAATGCGCCAAAGGCACCCCTCTGCTCAATAACGAAAGTCTCTCTGAAAAAATATACATAAGCATAAAAACAAATAATACAGGTGCTAGAAGGGTATAAAGAGTTATCTAATAATATAGCACCACTGTAATTCAAGCCTGTTGCAAAGAAGTTAAATAGTTCAATTGAAAAGCTCAAGCTGGTAAAATTAGGGTCATCATATGGATTTTACATACTGTTGATAGCGTGTGACATAACAAAAGAGTATAGAATGTTGCCGATCAGCGGCGGAACGACCATGGGATCATGGAGGGTCAGACGATCCCCCCTCACCGGCAGCCAGACGTGGAGGACCATGGTTTGCCGGCCCCTACGCTGAAACTCAGCCCCTGCTGAGTTTCAAAGCAAATTGTAGCGAGGGGTAGACGAACCCCTCGCTACAATTTCATTTTTTTATTTATAAATTAGTCCCTGGCGAAACGGCGTCGTTTCGCCAGGGACTAATTTTTTTTTATAAATAAACCTCTGACGAAATGGCGCCGTTTCGCCAGGGGTTTATTAAAAAAAAATAAACCGGCTCAAGGGAAACGACGCCGTTTCGCTTGGGCCGGTTCAAAAAAAATAAAGGGTTGTGTTTCCTTCTTCTTCTTCTTCTTCAGTCTTTTGCCTCTCCCTGTCTCAGATCAGATCTCTCTCCCTCTCCCCAAACCCACTGCCAGCAGCACCACGTCACCACAGTCAGCTGCCGCAGCACTGGTTGACCCCCTCTGGATAAATTTCTGGTTTCGCCACTGTTGCCGATTATGATACTGATAAAGGAAAACGAGTGAAACACTTCTTTCGACGCCCTGAATAGAGAGACCTTGTGCAACCATAAAAAGATACTGCATGATAGATCTTGGGAACCAAGGGTTAGGAGCAACTTTCAAATACCACTGAGCGGACAAAAAACTCATATTAGAATTTTGGTTGATTCTGGCTTGCTATAGGATATCATAGTAGGATCGGACAAAAGGGGAAGCACAACCTGCGTAGCTTCCTTAAAGTCAAAATAATAACTGCAAATTCATTTTGAGAATGACTATAAATTATCAAATCTGCAAAACTAAACTACAAAAAAACCAGAAACATGTGGATAACAAGGGCTACTAATGAGTCAAATCTAAAGAAAATAACCAAACCATAAAATTTATTTGGGATGACGTACAAGAGAGTGAGAGGGAGGGAAGATCTATGGTTATCGTCGACTAGAAGCAGGCTACAATTCTAAATCTAGAACTAAAAGAGTATCTAGTAAAGAGATAAAAAGAGTGGCTGAAAAAACTAGAGCTAACTGATTTTTCTCTCTTAACTAACAAATTAGCTCTTAATTTTTTTTTTGGCCAAATTGATGATTTTTCTTTCAAAGATCCAATTTATCTTTTTTTAACGGAATTATTAAATAATTAACGGCAATAGCTAATTTAGACTAAAATTAAATATTATGAACTAAAATAAACCTTTTTAAAAAATATTAATATAATATTTTAGCTAAATATATATTTAGCTTTCTAAACTCGTAGCGATTAATGAGTTTGTCCTTTAAACTTTCAATTTAATCATATAGCCTTTTGAATTCGTATTTTTTAACTTATAAATATAAATTTGTTGCGCTACACCAAATCATGTCGAGTCACTGTGATATTTATTTGGTATAAAATATATAAATATAAGAAATAAAGTGATCAGTATTCATTAATATAAGTATCCAACAGTAAAAAAATAGCCAAATACAGGGATGTAAAGTGATTGAAATGAAAATTTAGGAGACAAAATGACTAAACATTATAAGTTCATATGACTACATATGTATTTGGACTAATATTTTTAAAAAATTATTTATTAATTAATATTTTTAATATAAATAATTTATAATATTAATAAATATTTTTATAATTTTATAATTTATAATAATTATTTATCTTAGTTATATACTTTTAATTCTATTTGATAAACGGTATGAACTAAAACTATGCTATTTTTTTCTAATTCATGGCCCTCTAATGCATCACAAGAGTAAATAATATATTATTTATTATTAATTATTTTCCTTGCTGATTAAATTTTTTTAAAAATATGATTTTTGAATCTTTTTATTTTTTAAAAAATAAAAATTATAATTCTCAAATTATATATATAATTATTAAATTTTTAATTTTTAAATTATAGATTACTAAAAATATGAATTATAAAATTATAAAAAATTATTAATATTATAAATTATTAATATTGAAAAACATTAATTAATAAATAATTTATAATATTAAAAATTAAAATTATTAAAATTTATTATTATTATTATTATTATATTTTAATATAAATTATTTATTAATATTTTTAATATTAATTTCATAATATTATAATTAATATTTTATTATAAAATATTATAAAAATCCTATATAATATAAATTTTTATATATTATTTAGTATTTTTAATTATTTGTTATATTATAGATTATTAAATTATTATAAATTATTAAATTATAAAATTTTTTTATTAATAATATAAATTATTGATATTAAAAATATTAATTAATAAATAATTTAATATTATATTAATACTTTTTTAAAAGTTGAATTTGGCTCCTTAATATTTAATTTTAATCTAAATTAGTCACATACCGTTAATTATTTAATGGTTCTAAAAAAAATAAATTAGACAAAATTTGAAAGAAAAAAAAATATCAATTTAGCTCAAAAAATTTTAATAGTCAATTTGAACTTTTTGTTATAATTTAGGAGCTAAATTGGACCTTTGATCTTTTTTTTTTTATTATTGGAGATTGAAGATTTAACTTTTTATTATTAATTTTGTTCGAGAAAACTTCAATTTTTTTTTAAAATATTGTGCTAGAAATTGAAAATATGGGTAATTAAAATATTTTGAAGTTATATCATCATATATGAGTTGGTAATAAACTATTTTAATTTAACTTGAGGTCTCAAATAAATGTTTAGTTGGTATTCCGATGCTATATTAAAATTCAACAGAGAAAGTTAAAAAAAAATATGATGTTCTAATTCAAATAAATGTTTCTTTTAGCAGCAAATAAATGCATTTTTAAAAAATGTTATTCATTAAAAATAAAAATCCAGACACTTAAATAAAAAAAAATTAAACTAATTTCATAAATTCTCAATGTACGTTTGTGTTTATATTATTAATATATTTAAATTTTAATTTATTTTAATAAAATCCTTTTAATTTTATTTAATTTTTTAGTGGAAATTGAAATTTTGAATTTTTTTTATGATTAGGTTAATTAAATCATGAGCACCCTTACTTTATTTTTTTGTCACCCATGTCTATTGATATTTTTGACTTTTTTATTTTTTTTTCCTGTTTTTCTTATTATTTTCTACATAATCAAATAAATTTTATTTATTTAGTATATGCATTTTTGTTAGCTACCAAACAAATCTCTGTTCATTTTCGCAAGAACCAATCAAGTGAATAGGATCTTGATTTTTTTTTTTTTAACAACAAATAGGATCTTGATTTGCATATACATTTTTCTGGTTCAATTAGTGAATAATGTTCCCTTTTTTTTATTATTTATTTTTGGTCGGAGAGCTAATACAAGAAAATGGCATAAGCTGACCAGAACGTGCTCAAGGCACCCCTCTGCTCAATAACGAAAGTCCCTCTGAAAAAATATACAGGTGCTAGAAGGTTAAATAGTTCAGTTGAAAAGCTCAAGCTTGTAAAATTACGGATTTTACATACTGCTGATGGCGTGTGACATAACAACAGAGTATAGAACGTTGTCGATTATGATACTGATAAAGGAAAACGAGTCGATCAACACATTAATTTAATTAGGCAAAAATAAAAATAGAAAACAAAAACAAATGCTCAAATTCAATAATCGTGTACAAATGAGCAAAAGAGAGAAAATAATGAAATTGTGAGGAAAAATAAAATTTGATTAAAAGCTCATACCATTAAATACAATCCTGTACAAAACCCAGCAAAAATCAAGCTCTCAAGTAATCCATTAATGGCGGATGCTGCAGCTCCATTTCCAGATTTAATGTCTTCTCTAAAACCCGGTGGTGATGACAAATGGGCTTGTTGTCCATCGGATCCAGGAGAACTCTCCGGCGAGATTGAAATATCCGGCGGCGGAGCGCCACCCATTACAGTATTTCCCGGCAGTTTATTATTACTCGTCCCAAAAATCTCCCTCGGTAACAAAACTTTCGATACCCCAAAAATCGCCACCGGATTCTGATCGAAAACCGTCTGTGTCACAGATGCTTGAACAATCCCAGTATCAATTGCCACCGAACCATTAACTCGGGAGATGTTAAGGGTATAGCTACCGGCGCCGGTAGCCTCTGTAGCCAATGTGGGTTGAACTGGGTTAACAATCGACTCTAAAGAACCCAGTGGATAATAAGAATGCAAAACATGAAATTTCAAAACTACAGCCTTTTTCTCAGCCGGTAATGACTGTAAACTGACGGTGGGCGGCAGATCTGCAAAAGCGCGGTCAGTCGGAACAAAAAGAGTAATTCCGGCACCTCTTTCATCAGCTTCAAATTCATCCACCACCCCAGAAGCCGATAACATAGATGCAGCCACAAAAAAATTATGCCCATCAATTAAAGCTTTCGTTATATTCAAACCCAACGGCGGCCGAGTCTCCGACGCCATTAAATTAAACCCATCAGGAATCAAAAGCGAATTCACAGAGAGTATAGAAATATTATAAGGTAAAGTTTTAACAAGCGACAAAACGGTAGCGTTTGAAGTGGAAGAATAAGGAGAAAAAGAACTGATAGTGATGGAATTCGAAATCGGATTCCGGGTAATGTTAACGGTGCCGGAATTAGAAGAAGCACGGCCAGTAGTTTGAAAAAGGGTAGTGACAAGAAGGCCAGAAGAAGGGATCTGAAGAAGGTCAGACCAAGAAAAGTACTGTAAAAGAAGATGGTAGCGGAGGAGGTCGGCAAGAGAGAAAGAAGAGAGGTGGCGCGTGAAATCGACAGCGGAGGAGGAGAAATAAGAGTTGGGAACAGCCAAAAGAGTGAGAGAAGAACGGTGAGAAAGGTCAGCGTCTAAGTAAGGAGTGGAAGAAGAGAGAAGAGAAGCGAAAGAAGAGAAGTCTGGGTAAGAAGAAAGAAGAGAAGAGATGTTAATGGCAGAAGAAGCGGAGAAGGAGAAGGACAGGAGAAGTAAATAAGAGAATGTGAGAGGGCTAAAATGAGAATTAGGAAAAGGAAATTTCATTTTTATTATTTTTTTGAGTTCTCTTTGCAAAAAGAAAGAGTGGTTGTAGCAGAGAGAGAAACAGAGAGTGAGAGTGAAAGAAGATGATGGGTTTGAATGTTTTGGTTTTTTATGATAAATGATGCTAATGACGTGGATGCTAAGAAAGCCATCTTTTCTTTTCTTTTCTTCTTTCTCTTTTTTAATATATATAAAAAATTTAATATATGAATATTCTTTCCCCACTTGCATTTTTTTTATTATTGTTTTTTTAATATAAATACAAGAGAGCAATCAATCCCAAATTTATTGTATTAATAGGTTAAATTTCAATGTGCATTTATTTTCTTTTTTACTTATTATATTATATGGAATATATTAGAAATGCTAATATGACATCAGTTGAACAATAATAAATAATTTTTTATTAAAATTTATACAATAATTTTATAATGTATATAATTTTTTATCAATTATTTTTTAAAAAAAATAACTATACTTCTTCCATCTCATTTCATTTCACTTTACGAATAGAAGATGAATTCTAATATGACGTCAGGTGAAAAATAATAAATAATTTTTTATTAATATTTATATAATAATTTTATAAGGTATATAATTTATTATCAATTATTTTAAAAAAACCATAGATCCTCCATTTCATTCAACTTGAGTGTAAAAATAGAACACATAGATTAAGATAATAATAAATATTTATAAATTTTATAAAAAAAGTTTACTTATTTAATATCTTTTTTCAAGTATTTTACATTATTAATTACTAAAATTAGATAGATATAATAAATAATAATAAATTTAAAATTTTATAATTAATATTAATTTAAATTTATAACGACATTTGAAGTAAAAAAATTATTTACTAAAAGTAATACTTGAAATAAAACGAAATAAATAAATTTTATTAAAAATAAATATTTTTTTAATAAAAATTAGAGTATTTATTATTATTTTAAAAGTATTAATATGAAACCTATTAAAAAATTATAGCATGGAAGGAGGGTTATCAACTACTAGCACGTGGCATTGTATCCTTACATCACAAGATCCTCTCTATCAATAGCAATACTATGAGGTTTTCAGCCCATGTACCATTACTATGGATATTTTTGATATAAAGAAATAAGATCAACTATGAATATATAAGTTTCATATAGAGTATACTTCATCTATAAATATATATATATATATATAAAGGTTCTTAATTATAAACATTTATTTGTAATGTATTAAACTAGTACTCTACCTAAATATTCAATGAGTTGTTGGTTTTATACTCATCTTCATCTCAATTTCATTTATAAATATTCAAATCCTATATAAATAATTATATTTGGTACGGTTAAGAATCCAAAAATATTCCATCCATTGCGATATCAAGTTTTGATTAATTATTAATTGTTATAGGTTGATAATTGGTAGTTAAATATTGACAATGTGTTTTTATGATGAAAGATAGATTTTTTTTTTGAAAATAAATAATTATATAATTAATAGTAAATGTAATATAGAATGTTATAAATTATAAACTATATTTTTGAATTGAAATTGAAGAATGACAAATATGATTATAAAAAGTTTTAATTAAAGAAGGGCTAACAATTTCCATTAGAGATAACAAGAACATAAATAAACACAACCCAGTGATACTACTAAAATATTATAAATACATAAAAAGCAAGTTTATATTTATTTAAATTAAGAAAAAAGTGAAATAATGGGGCTTAATTTTGAAAATTAAAAACACAAAACCGATTCTATTTTATAATTTTGAATGGTTAGTTGTTGAATGATGTCTTTATAATAATATTTGAATTATTTTGAAAATCTTATTTTTATAAAATAAATAGCTGTTTATATTTATTTTTATATTTTATTTATTATAAATTATTTTTAAATATTTAAAAAATATCATTTAATTATATATATTTTTTGTTATAGTCTTTAACCACTAAGTGCCACTGTTTTTTCTAATACAACATTTGTTTAATTTATATTTATATACAGTGCGGAACCATGATTTAGATTAAGGGAATAAAATTTTAAAAAAATTACAGATAAATTTATATTCAATTTTAATTTCATATTAAAAAAACTAATATAAATAGTTGGTATTAATATTAATATTTTATTTTATTTTTCATATTAAATAATTAATATTGAAATTTTTATTATTTTTATTTTAATATTTAAATTTTACTTTGAGAAATTACATAATATATATTATTTTTAAATAATATTTATATATTTTTTGAGATGTTTTAAAAAATTTGTTTAAACTAATTATTTTTTAATAAATTTATATGATAGAATATTTTTTATAAAATAATTAACTTAATCACAAAATTTTAAATCTAATTCATAGTCAAATTGTAAAATAATTAATCTAATTACAAAATCTCAAATTTCTAATTCAAATCATAATCAAATCTCAAAATAATTAACCTAATCATCAAAATTAAAATTCCAATTCATAATCAAATTCTAAAATAATTAATTTAATCATCAAAATAATAAACTAAAACTTATAAATTAAATTTAAATTAAATAATAATTATAAATAATTATAATACTCAATAACATTATCAAAATAATAAATTTAAAACTAATTTTAAATTTTAAAATAATTAATTTAAAAAATTAATTTAAAAAATAAATAAATATATAAATACATGTGAATATATATAAATACTATATATTATATAAATATATATTATATTATAAATTAATTTTAAATTATATAAATATAAATATTATTAATTTTATGCATATATAAATATACATATATATGTATGTAAGAAGGGGGCAAAATGGACCCTCATGCCCCCTGGTTTTGTCTCTGTTTATATTAAATATTTATATATATACTCCTCTCAAGAGGAGGGAAAAGATACTCTCTCTCACCCCAATTGATTGTGGCTTGATGATAACATCCTACATCATCATATTAGGGATATATTTAGACCAAACTAAGCCAAGTTTACTCATAGTTTACTGCTTATTTATATAAATTAATTTTAGTTTTTTTCTGGTTAAGGAATTTTACCCTTAGCCAGACCCCAGGCTTGATCGAGCTGGGTTAGCTCGAAATAGGTCGGGCCAATTGGTCGTGTTAACGGGTTATATATGTGTGTGTATATATATATATATATTAATTTTGACTTTTTAGCTCTTTTATTATATAGTTCATTTAAGATGGACTTATAGATGAGAAAATAATGTTCATAATAATATTTTAATTATTTATTTAACATATAAATCAATAAAATCAATGAAATTAACCTAAAAAATAGAAATTATAATTTACCCAAAAAACATTTATACCTAAAACATATGAATAAATGAAATTTGACTTAATATCACTATAAGCTAATATATATATATATATATATCAACATAAAAAAATAAAGAAAAAAAATGCAAATTACCAAATTAGGGGGTGGGTGGGGGAAAAATAACATGCAATTCAAGTTTAATGTGACACCCTCATTTTGGGAGATAATTAAATAATTAGTATGTAAGATTAATTATGTATATTGGAAGAGAGAGATGCAAGATATGAATATAATGTTTATAAAAATATATACATTGTATACATGATGTATATATAAACATGCATGATATATATATTTTTCACTAAAAGATAAAATTAAGTAGGTGAAAAGTTAAAGATAAAAGTCACAAAGTGAAAAAGTAAAAAAGTAAATAATAATAATAATAATAATAATAATAAATAATAATAATAATAATAATAATAAAAATTAAATTAAATTTGGATGGAAGAGGAAAAAAATATTAAATAATAAATATTAATTAATTAAATAATTATAATATATATACATATATATATATGTGTGTGTGGTTGGAAGAAAGAAAAGAAAAAGTTACAAAAATTAAAAAGTCTTCTTCCTTATCTTCTTCTTTCTTTGGCCGAACTCCATGGCTATGGAAAAGTGATTCTTAATTAACCAAAGGTAAGATTTTTTTCAATTTATGAGTTTTTATTTCAATTTAAGAATAGGTGAAAATTTAAAATTTAATGGAGATAATGATAATTGTTGCAGTAGGTTGTTTTGTAGTTATTTGTAATGAGGATGTTAAGATTTTAAGGTTGATTAATAGAAATAGTTGAACTTTGGTGAAGTTATGAGGTGTTCTCAGGTCAGGCTGGGCCTGATTTATCTCTAGCCCATGGCCTGACCCAAAATATAGTTACTCGTAGTTTGGCCCTATGTCTCGGGCCAGTCGGGCTGGTCCAGCCAATTGGGCAGGGACAGCAGGTTTTGATTTTTTTTTATTTTTTTGATTTTTGTTTTTTCACTTAGTACTTTTATTAAATTAGGCAATTATATCATATAAATTTACCTATCATAAATAAATATATATAACACAAAAATTATAAATCAATGAAATTAACATAAAAAATGAAATTTAGCTTCTTCAATGGATATTAACATTGTTAAGTTATTTCAATGTGGCACACTATTTCAAAAGTTTTTTTTTTAGTAAACTTTTTTTTTCTTTTTTTTTTTTAAATCTGAATAGTAAGCTTACTTCTCTTACAACTATTATTTTTTAGTGATTTTTTGCAACCATTAATTAATTTATTTTAATATACAAGCGTTGTGTAGATATGAAACTTTCCATGGCCATCTGTTTCATTCAAAATCACTAAGCACAATGCTTAGATTTTTTAACTCACATACACATGGTATTCTTATCTATTTTAATAATCATATTTTAGTTTTTATGGATACAAGGAAATGAAGAAAAAAATAAATTAACAAAAAAAACACTTCATCACCATCAATAGCAGAAAAGCATCATCTATACAGCTCTAAAATCTTCCCTGCAAAATCTCGAATAGAGCCAAAAATCAAATAGATAAAAATCCAACATCAGAATACTAATCCTTCAAGCACAACATTAAAAAATCAACCATTAAAAATCAAAATTAATTTATAATATGTTTATTTACATTTCCAGAAAGATTTAAAGGAAATATAACTGAGTTTTATATTACAAATCTATAAATCATCTGAAACTAGAGATGAAAAGGGATTGAAGCATTAAAAACCAAATCAATAGATAGAATAGGTAGATGAAGAAAGATATAAAACTTATCACAAGATTCGAACTTCAACAATAAGAATCTGAAGGAGATAACGATCAAAAAATGAGGAGTGAGAGAGGGTGAGGAGGAAGAGAGTTTGTTTATGTAGGAGAGGAGGGGTGGCTAGGTAAACTAAAAATGATGAAAGGGTGTTAGGATTCTAGTGGAACCTTGTTATTTATACAAAATAATAATAATAATAATAATAAAACACTTCAGGCTGGGTTGGGCTAGCCCAAAATTTTTTTAAAAAACCCGAAACTCGGCCCGAGTTTAGCTCGAATTTGACTATAAAACCCGCAACCCAATCCTATTATTAAATCAGGCCGGGCCGGGTTCTTTAGACTGTAAATTTTTTGAACAGCCCTAGGTGAAGTTAGGATTATGGAATCATTATGTAAAATTAGGGTTTTGAATGTGAGTGAGTATGATTATTAAAATGAGTTGTTTTAATGTTATTTTGATATATAGGTAATGATTTTATGGTTGAATTTTGAAAATGAGTTGGGTAGGTTGAAGTTTGAGAAAAGTAGTAAGTGGCGAGAATAAGATTTTATTGAGATTTTGGTAAATTATGTAAATAATGGTGGTTTGATAGAAATTAAGGATGAAGATAATTTTAAATGAATAACTGTGCTCTTATGTGGCTTATGTGTGTTTAGGGCGAATTGGTACAAGTAGTGAAGGTTAAGGCTTTGGTGAAAGTAAGAGGTGGAGGGAGAATTGGATTGATTTTGGAGCAAGAAAGATGCAAGTACATATTTTGGTAGTTGTTAAATTGAATATTTATGTATAATATAATATGTTTGCTGGCACATTTTAAGAGATCTTGTGATCCTTTAATGTGACAATATGTAAAACGTGCATGTGAGTGTAATTGTGAAATGTTTGTTGAGTTGGATATGAACCCTGATAATATACTATGCTATGTATTTGTAAAAATTATGGAATTGAATTATATTTTATAATGTGATGGAATTGGATATGAAATAATGAGTAATGTAGAAATGATCATAATATGAGATGATCACAGGATAAATGTGGAAATTAAGGAAAAGAAATGTTAAATATGATAAAATTAATAGTGTGATATGAATGATAACATGAGTAATGTGACATGTTATTATGTGAAGGTTCCCTGCTCAATTACTTATTCCAGAGAATTGAGTTTGGCATTGAAAGGGGGCGGCCTTCGGGTGTTATAAAGGACACTATGCTCTCGATGTCAAGAGAAGATGGCTTTCAGGTGATTTATATGACATTTTATCTCCGTGTCAAGAAGGAACCATCTATGCTTAATGTGTGACACTTTGTCC
>CANTUV010000438.1:5000-22500 GCA_947685225.1 Garcia nutans
TCGAAAAAAAATACTAAACAAACTTTCAAACTCAAAAAGAAACCCAATTTTTTTATCTAGATTTAGATATGAATTGGATGAAACTAAAAACGAAAAAGATTCGACAATCACTAAAAATAACGGGAAAATTCAGAAATTGTCTACCCCAATTCGATCTACAGCTTGGATAAATTATTCATTGACAGAAAAAAAAATGAAAGATCTTTCTTCTAGAAGAAAGATAATCATAAATCAAATAATAGAAAAAATTACAAAAGAAAAGGAAACTCAAATTAGAACTTCGGAAATAGAAATAAATATTAGTCCTACCAAAATAAGTTATAATGGTAAAAATTTAAAATCATCAAAAAATCTTTCACAAATATTAAAACGAAGGAATGCTCGACTAGCGCGTAAATTCCTTTTTTTTATAAAAATTTTGATTCAAAAGATATACATAGATATCTTTTTAAGTATCATTAATATTCCAAGGATCAATGTACAGTTTTTTCTTGAATCAACAAAAAAAAAAAATTCTGAATCCATTTACAATAATGAAAAAAATCACAAAAAAAGTGATAAAACAAATCAAAATACAATTCACTTTATTTCGATTATAAAACAGTCACTTAATAATAGTAATATTTCTGCTATTAATAAGAATTCACAATGGGCCTCCTTGTCACAAGCATATGTATTTTACAAATTATCACAAATCCAAATTATTAACTTATATAAATTAAGATCTATCCTTCAATATCATGGCCTTTTTCTTAAGAATGAAATAAAGGATTATTTTAAAGCCCAAGGATTATTTAATTCCGAATTAAAAGATCAAAATTTTAGAAATTTTGTAATGGACCAATGGAAAAGCTGGTTAAGGGGTCATTATCAATATAAATACGATTTAGCTCAAATTAGATGGTCTAGATTAATACCAAAAAAATGGCGAAATAGAATCAATCAACACCATATGGTTCAAAATAAAAAATGGAATTTATATGAAAAAGACCAATTAATTCATTACGAAAAAGAAAATGATTTTGAGGCAGACTCATTACCGAATCAAAAAGAGAATTTCAAAAAACACTATAGATATAATCTTTTATCATATAAATCTATTAATTATGAAAATGAAAAAAAGAAGGACTCATATATTTACGGATCCCTAGTAAATAATAAACAAGAGATTTCTTATAATTACAACACAAATAAAAGCAACTTATTTGAAATATTAGAAGGTATTCCTATCAATAATTATCTAGCGGAAGATGATATTATCGATATGGAGAAAAGCCCGGATAGAAAATATTTTGATTGGAGAATTCTCAATTTTTGTCTTAGAAAGAAGGTCGATATTGAGTCCTGGTTCGATATCGGAAGCAAAGATAAAAAAAATACTAAGACTGGGACTAATAAGTATCAAATAATTGATAAAATTGATAAGCAAAATCTTTTTTTTCTTACAATTCACCAAGATCAAGAAGTCAATTCATCCAATAAAAAAAAAAACCTTTTTGATTGGATGGGAATGAATGAAGAAATACAAAATCGTCTCATATCAAATTTTGAACTTTTGTTCTTTCAAAAATTTGTGATACTTTATAACACATATAAGATAAAACCATGGGTGATACCCATCCAATTTCTTCTTTTCAATTTTCATAGAAATGAAAATATTAGTAAAAATAAGAAAATCAAGGGGAAGAAAAATGGCGATCTTTTTCTATCTATATTCTCGAATGAAAAAAAATTCATTGAATTAGAGAATAAAAATCACGAAGAAAAAGAATCCGAAGACCAAATGGACTTTGGATCTGTTTTCACAAATGAAGAAAAAGATATTGAAGAAGATTATATGGGAGTAGATATGAAAAAACATAAAAAACAAAACAAAAGTCATACGGAAGTAGAACTTGATTTCTTCCTAAAACGATATTTATGTTTTCAATTAAGATGGAATGGTTCTTTAAATCAAAAAATAATCAATAATATCAAAGTATATTGTCTTCTGCTTAGACTGACAAATCCACGAGAAATTCTTATATCTTCTATTCAAAGGCAAGAAATAAGTCTGAGTATTCTGATGGTTCAGAAGGATTTAACTCTTACAGAATTGATGAAAAAGGGGATATTAATTATCGAACCTGTACGTCTGTCAGTAAAAAATGATGACCAATTTTTTTTGTATCAAATGGTATATATCTTATTAGTTTATAAGAACAAACAACAAATTAATCAAAAATACATAGAAAAAATCTATGTTGATAAAAAGAATTTTATCGAATCTATTGAAAGACATCAAAGTCTAATTGGAAATAGAGACAAAAAAGATTATGCTTTACTTGTTCTTGAAAATCTTTTATCCCCTAAACGTCGTAGAGAATTAAGAATTCTAACTTCTTTCAATTTTAAAAATCAAAATGATATTCATATAAATACAGAAATTTTCAATGGTAATAACAGTGGTTCCATTTTGGATAAAAGCAAACATTTTGATACAGATAAAAATAAACTAATTAAATTAAATTTTTTTCTTTGGCCCAATTTTCGATTAGAAGATTTAGCTTGTATGAATCGTTATTGGTTCGATACTAACAATGCCAGTCGTTTCAGTATGGTAAGAATATATATATATCCACGGTTGAAATTTTAGTTTTAGTAAGGGTGCATTTTTTCATATATCCCATAGGGTATCTGATCTAGTATATGAAAACAAGGAGATGGACACGTCATTCTTTTACACTCCATATTCTATTCTGGTACATGGAATTCAATCATGTATCAATTAAATGCATTTTTTTACTTTCAATTTTCGATAGAATTTTTTTTTCTCTTTTGTAAACCGAAACAATAGACCATCCCTTTTTATATCTATAACATAACCTTATATCTATAACATAACCGAATAAAAAAAAATTGGATTGATTAATGATAAATTTTATTTAACAAATTTTTTAATTACTAGCAAAGAAAGCTTTTTGTGCATACCAAATTAAAATGAACTGATATTATTATTTCCATTTTCTATTATTACTGATCAATAAAAAATATCTCAAACCAAAAAAAAGGGGGGTACTTATTTTATGGTAAAAAATTCATTCATTTCCGTTATTTCACAAGAAAAAAAAGACAAAAATAAGGGATCTGTTGAATTTCAAATAGTAAGTTTCACTAATAAGATACGAAGACTTACTTCACATTTGGAATTGCATAGAAAAGACTATTTATCCCAGAGAGGTTTGCGAAAAATTCTAGGAAAACGTCAACGATTGCTGTCTTATTTAGCAAAGAAAAATAGAATACATTATAAAGAATTAATTAGCCGGTTGGATATTCGGGAATCACAAACTCGTTAATTTGAAGAATTTTTTTGAATTATTTGATTTATTAGATCTTGAGATGAACTTTTTTTGTTTTCAGTAATTCATGGAAGAATAAATCGAGGAAACCCTTATGAATGTACCAGCTACACGAAAAGACCTTATGATAGTCAATATGGGTCCCCATCACCCATCAATGCACGGTGTTCTTCGACTCATCGTTACTCTAGACGGTGAAGATGTTGTTGACTGTGAACCAATATTAGGTTATTTACACCGAGGAATGGAAAAAATTGCGGAAAATCGAACAATTATACAATATTTGCCCTATGTAACACGTTGGGATTATTTGGCTACTATGTTCACCGAAGCAATAACAGTAAATGGTCCAGAACTGTTAGGAAATATTCAAGTACCTAAAAGAGCTGGATATATCAGAGTAATTATGTTGGAATTGAGCCGTATAGCTTCTCATTTGTTATGGCTTGGCCCTTTTATGGCAGATATTGGGGCACAGACCCCTTTCTTCTATATTTTTAGAGAGAGAGAGTTAGTATATGATTTATTCGAAGCTGCCACTGGTATGAGAATGATGCATAATTATTTTCGTATCGGGGGGGTATCGGCTGATCTACCTCATGGCTGGATAGATAAATGTTTGGATTTTTGCGATTATTTTTTAACAGGAGTTGCTGAATATCAAAAACTTATTACGCGAAATCCTATTTTTTTAGAACGAGTTGAAGGAGTAGGTATTGTTGGTACAGAAGAAGCAAAAAATTGGGGGTTATCGGGACCAATGCTACGAGCTTCTGGAGTACAATGGGATCTTCGTAAAGTTGATCATTATGAGTGTTACGACGAATTTGATTGGGAAGTCCAGTGGCAAAAAGAAGGAGATTCATTAGCTCGTTATTTAGTCCGAATTGGTGAAATGGTGGAATCTATAAAAATTATTCAACAGGCTCTGGAAGGAATCCCGGGGGGGCCCTATGAAAATTTAGAAACCCGACGTTTTGATAAAGAAAGGGGTCCAGAATGGAACGATTTCGAATATCGATTCATTAGTAAAAAAACTTCTCCTACTTTTGAATTATCGAAACAAGAACTTTATGTGAGAGTAGAAGCCCCAAAAGGAGAATTGGGAATTTTTCTGATAGGGGATCAGAGCGGTTTTCCTTGGAGATGGAAAATTCGCCCGCCGGGTTTTATCAATTTGCAAATTCTTCCTGAATTAGTTAAAAGAATGAAATTGGCCGATATTATGACAATACTAGGTAGTATAGATATCATTATGGGAGAAGTTGATCGTTGAAATGATAATTGATACAACAGAAGTACAAGTTATCAATTCTTTTTCTAGATTAGAATCCTTAAACGAGGTCTATGGAATTATATGGGTGTTTGTCCCTATTTTGACTCTTGTATTGGGAATCGCGATAGGCATACTAGTAATTGTATGGTTAGAAAGAGAAATATCTGCAGGGATACAACAACGTATTGGACCTGAATATGCCGGTCCTTTAGGAGTTCTTCAAGCTCTAGCAGATGGGACAAAACTACTTTTCAAAGAGAATCTTTTTCCATCTAGGGGGGATATTCGTTTATTCAGTATCGGACCATCCATAGCAGTCATATCAACTCTATTAAGCTATTCAGTAATTCCTTTTGGCTATCACTTTGTATTAACTGATCTAAATATTGGTGTTTTTTTATGGATTGCCATTTCAAGTATTGCTCCCATTGGACTTCTTATGTCAGGATATGGATCAAATAATAAATATTCCTTTTTAGGTGGTCTACGAGCTGCTGCTCAATCAATTAGTTATGAAATACCTTTAACTCTTTGTGTGTTATCCATATCTCTACGTGTGATTCGTTGAAACATAAACTTTTCCCTATTCCTTTCTTTTTAGGAAGAAGGAAAAATGAATTGAATAGATATCTTTATTTTTTATTCATCATTGGGGTTGATAAACTAAATTGGATAGTTATATGAGTGAAAGAAAACAACTTCTAAATTTGCAGTAAAAAATTGAGACTCATTTCCTATGTACAAGAGTAAAACAGAAATAAACATAAGAAAAAAAAAAAAAGACCGTTTGCCCCAAGATTGGTTGATTAGTCATCCTGGCTTGAAGCGGGCTCAAAAGATCAACCTTATTGAGTTGTCACTATCATTTATATGTATTACCATAATGCTAACAGGTGATTGAGCAAAAATGAGTGGATGATTAGGAACACCAAGATACACAAAGGATTAGTAATAGAGATTTTAAAAATTATCTAAAAGGATATTTTGGCATAATATAAAAGTATATTAATTGGGGCTTTAAGTTGGTAGAAATGATCAGGAAGTACTCCCCATGATTCCGATCCAGAGTATGCTCCTACCCACCGATTAAAGAAATAACTATCAGGAACGAAATAATCCTTTCCTTTTTTTAATCCCCTTTCCTTTTTTTTTTCAGAAAGAAGAATTCAGAAAGAACAATAGGAACGAAAAAAAAAAAAGACTCTAATTACAATAGAAAAAAAAAAAAGGAATCTTTTTTTTATTCTTTATTTCCTATACCGATATTCATAGAGATGGAATTCATGTCATAATTCGAAATATCTAATTCGTAATCGAAAACGATAGGTTGAAATATCTATTGGGATTTTTATAAGGAATATTTGACTTTTTACTAAGAGTATTTGACTTTTTACTAAGAGTATTTTATTGAAGGATTAAAGTTATTACTCAAGAAAGAAAAATTGAAATTATTAAAGTAAAGGATGAGATCAATTCAGAAGTACTTTTTTTAGTATTCTAACAGATAGAATTTCATTGCTCGAATTTGGGAACGTTGATAGATTTGGTTTTGATCCTATCTATTCTAGAAATATATCACAATAAATAATACGATCTTTAAATTTATTTGTAGCTTTCGAGGAGCCGTATGAGATGAGAATCTCATGTACGGTTCTGTAATAGCGATGGGAACAGTGATGTTATCACCGACTATAATTATCTAACAGTTCAAGTACAGTTGATATAGTTGAGGCACAATCAAAATCTGGTTTTTGGGGGTGGAATTTGTGGCGTCAACCTATAGGATTTATCATTTTTTTTATTTCTTCTCTAGCAGAATGCGAAAGATTACCTTTTGATTTACCAGAAGCAGAAGAAGAATTAGTAGCCGGTTATCAAACCGAATATTCGGGTATCAAATTTGGTTTATTTTATATTGCTTCCTATCTAAACTTATTAGTTTCTTCATTATTTGTAACAGTTCTGTACTTGGGCGGTTGGAATATTTCTATTCCGTATATATTCGTTCCTGAGCTTTTTGAAATAAATAAAATAGGTGGAGTTTTTGTAACAACAATTGGTATCTTTATTACATTGGTTAAAACTTATTTGTTCTTGTTCATTCCTATTTCAACAAGATGGACTTTACCTAGACTAAGAATGGACCAACTTTTAAATCTTGGGTGGAAATTTCTTTTACCTATTTCTCTCGGTAATTTATTATTAACAACCTCTTTCCAACTACTTTCACTATAGAAAGAATAATAAAAGAAAGAATAATAAAAGAATGTTTTTTCTATATTCATGATTTGTCTTCAAACAAGAGAAAAAAACAAACATAAAATTATTCATAAATATTTACGATATGTTTTCCATGGTAACTGGGTTCATGAATTATGGGCAACAAACCATAAGAGCTGCAAGGTACATTGGTCAAAGTTTTATGGTTACCTTATCCCATGCAAATCGTTTACCTGTAACTATTCAATATCCTTATGAAAAATTAATCACATCGGAGCGTTTCCGCGGTCGAATCCATTTTGAATTTGATAAATGCATTGCTTGTGAAGTATGTGTTCGTGTATGTCCTATAGATCTACCTGTTGTTGATTGGCAATTGGAAACTAACATTCGAAAGAAACGGTTGCTTAATTACAGTATTGATTTTGGAATCTGTATATTTTGTGGCAACTGTGTTGAGTATTGTCCAACAAATTGTTTATCAATGACTGAAGAATATGAACTTTCTACTTATGATCGTCACGAATTGAATTATAATCAAATTGCTTTAGGTCGTTTACCAATGTCAGTAGTTGACGATTATACAATTCGAACAATTTTGAATTCAACTCAAAAAATAGGTAAACCGCCTTGATTAATTAAAAAGTACAATTATTAAAATAAAATTTTGTTTTGATCTAAAGAGATGGAATGGGATTTCTTTCATTTTTCTTGGTCAATAACTACCAAAAAGTACAATTATTTGATTGATTGATGAAAATAGCATCGCGACTAAATTTGGATTGAAAATCTATTAAATTAATATATCTGTAATTCTATCCATAATCCAAATTTAGATTTAGAATGCCTTTTTCGAGAAAGAATGAGATTAGAACAATAGTTGTACCTATAGTAATTTACCCACTTTAGGGTTTAATTCAATTAAGAACCTATTATAAAATAAAAAATATAAAATAAAAAACAAGTTTTTCCTGCTCAAGTCAATAAGGTCATGAAAAAACAATTCAAATTTTTTATCTCTTATTTTACGTGCAATGGATTTGCCTGGACTAATACATGATTTTCTTTTAGTCTTTCTGGGATTAGGTCTTATATTAGGAGGTCTGGGAGTGGTATTACTTACCAACCCAATTTATTCTGCCTTTTCGTTGGGATTCGTTCTTGTTTGTATATCTTTATTCTATATTTTATCAAACTCTCATTTTGTAGCTGCTGCACAGCTCCTTATTTATGTGGGAGCTATAAATGTTTTAATTCTATTTGCCGTGATGTTCATGAATGGTTCAGAATATTACAAAGATTTTAATCTTTGGACTGTTGGAAACAGGGTTACTTCCTTAGTTTGTACAAGCATTTTTGTTTCATTAATTACTATTATTCCAGATACGTCATGGTACGGGATTATTTGGACTACAAGACCAAATCAGATTATAGAACAAGATTTGATAAGTAATGGTCAACAAATTGGAATTCATTTATCAACAGATTTTTTTCTTCCATTTGAATTCATTTCAATAATTCTTTTAGTTGCTTTGATAGGTGCGATTGCGGTGGCTCGCCAGTAATAAATCTTTAGAATTAATAATCGCAATTCAAATTAAACTTTATATTATGTTATTAATCTATTTTTCTTCAATTCTATTTAAAGATTATTTATCTATAAACTGAATTTATTATCTATATATTTCTTTGTTCTGTACTTGTGATATTCTTATTCTCGTCAATCCAATCTGTTGATGTTGAATTGTTGTTCATATTGAAAAAAAAAATCGAAAATTATAAGGAGTTGGTCAATGATGCTCGAACATGTACTTGTTTTGAGTGCCTATTTATTTTCTATCGGTATTTATGGGTTGATCACGAGTCGAAATATGGTTAGAGCCCTTATGTGTCTTGAACTTATACTGAATGCAGTTAATATTAATTTTGTAACATTTTCTGATTTTTTTGATAGTCGCCAATTAAAAGGAAATATTTTTTCAATTTTTGTTATAGCTATCGCAGCCGCTGAAGCAGCTATTGGACCGGCTATTGTTTCGTCAATTTATCGTAATAGAAAATCAACCCGTATCAATCAATCGAATTTGTTGAATAAGTAGTATTAATCATATAGAATATAATTTTCATATTCATTAATTGAAGTTGGCATGTATGATACGTAACTTACTGATCATGTTTGTGAAAACGTAAGAAATAAAAGTATCTTGGCTCTACTCTATCTCACTCATGAGTCGATCCAGAATTGAATAAGAAAATTCTGCTAAATCATTGATTCGTCTGGTGTCTAAATATATAATGATTCGTTTCGAAATTTACTAGATTGAAATTTTATGACGTTAAAAAATTAGAAATCCAATGTCACATTCAGTAAAGATTTATGATACATGTATAGGTGTGTACTCAATGTGTCCGAGCCTGCCCCACAGATGTATTAGAAATGATACCTTGGGATGGATGTAAATCTAAACAAATTGCTTCTGCTCCAAGAACAGAGGACTGCGTGGGTTGTAAGAGATGTGAATCTGCCTGTCCGACAGATTTCTTGAGTGTTCGAGTTTATTTATGGCATGAAACAACTCGAAGCATGGGTCTAGCTTATTGATACTTTCCAGAAAAACCCACTTGAATCTATTTGATTTTTTGTTTACCGACAAAAACCCGTACTCGAAAGCATAATATATATTATGTTTTCGCGCACGGGTTTTTTAGTCCGAGTGTATCTTGTCTTTACCACGAATTCTTTTCCTTGGTTAACAACATTTGTAGTTTTTCCGATATCCGCGGGTTCTTTAATTTTCCTTTTGCCTCATAGAGGCAATAAGGTAATTCGTTGGTATACTTTATCTATATGTGTATTCGAGCTCCTTTTAATGACTTATGCATTCTCTTATTATTTCCAATTGGAGGATCCATTAATACAATTAACAGAAGATTATAAATGCATCAATTTTTTTGATTTTTACTGGAGATTGGGAATAGATGGATTTTCTTTAGGACCGATTTTACTGACAGGATTTATCACCACTTTAGCTACTTTAGCGGCTCGGCCAATTACTCGGGATTCCCGATTATTTCATTTTCTGATGTTATCAATGTATAGTGGTCAAATAGGATTATTTTCTTCTCAAGATCTTTTACTTTTTTTTATCATGTGGGAGTTAGAATTAATTCCCGTTTATCTACTTCTATCGATGTGGGGGGGAAAGAAACGTCTGTATTCAGCTACAAAGTTTATTTTGTATACTGCAGGAGGTTCCGTTTTTTTATTAATGGGAGCTTTAGGTATCGCTTTATATGGTTCCAATGAACCAAGATTCAATTTTGAAACATCAGTCAATCAATCATATCCTGTGGCGCTAGAAATATTTTTCTATATTGGATTTCTTATTGCTTTTGCTGTCAAATTTCCGATTATACCCTTACATACATGGTTACCAGACACCCATGGGGAAGCGCATTACAGTACTTGTATGCTTCTAGCTGGAATCTTATTAAAAATGGGGGCGTATGGGTTGGTTCGAATCAATATGGAATTATTACCTCACGCTCATTCTATCTTTTCTCCCTGGTTGATAATAGTAGGCGTAATACAAATAATCTATGCAGCTTCAACATCTCCTGGTCAACGAAATTTAAAAAAAAGAATAGCCTATTCTTCTGTATCTCATATGGGTTTCATAATTATAGGGATTTGCTCTATAAGTGATATGGGACTCAATGGAGCCATTTTACAAATCATATCACATGGATTTATCGGCGCTGCACTTTTTTTCTTGGCAGGAGTGGGTTATGATAGAATACGTCGTATTTATCTTGACAAAATGGGCGGAATGGCTACCCCAATGCCAAAAATATTCACGACATTCAGTATCTTATCACTAGCTTCCCTTGCATTACCGGGCATGAGCGGTTTTTTTGCGGAATTGATAGTCTTTTTTGGAATAATTACCGGTCAAAAATATCTTTTAATGTCAAAAATATTAATTACTTTTGTAATGGCAGTTGGAATGATATTAACTCCTATTTATTTATTATCTATGTTACGCCAGATGTTCTATGGATACAAGCTGTTTAATGCCCCAAACTCTTATTTTTTTGATTCTGGACCGCGGGAGTTATTTGTTTCGATCGCTATCCTTCTGCCTGTAATAGGTATTGGTATTTATCCGGATTTCGTTTTCTCATTATCAATTGACAGAGTCGAAGCTATTCTATCTAATTATTTTTATAGATAGTTTTTCTAAATAAAACAAAAAAATCAAAAAGAAATCCTATGATTTTTAAAAATGAAAAATCGTTCTGTTATACAACGAAAAAAACTTCTTTTTTCGTCTCTTAAATTTAAGTTAAAAAAAAATTAATTGTAACCAAAATTTTTTGGCATTTGTGAGAACTTTTTGAATCAAGTAATATGACGATTCAAAAGGTTCTCAACGGCTTACCTGAAGTTTTTTTGTATACATGCTTTGCTGTCCTATAGAGTTGCATTCGTCAGACCCTTTCTTTAATCTTTAATTTAAATAATCTTTAATTATTTAATTTAAATGCAATTAAATGTTAATTGCTAAATTCGATGTTAATGTAAATGAACCATAACTATGCAACCCTATTCCTAATAAATTAACACCAAAATAACATATCCAAATTATAAGAAAACCGATAGAAGCAGCAATTGCGGAATTTAAACCCTCCCAATTTTTTTTTTTTCGAGTATGAAAATAAATCGCGAATATGGTCCATGTAATAAATGCCCAAGTTTCCTTTGGGTCCCAATTCCAATACGATCCCCACGCTTCATTAGCCCAGACTGCTCCCGAAAGAATACCTATGGTTAAAAAGAGAAATCCTATACTTATAATACGATAACCCCAGTCATCTAATTGTTGAATCAATTGAAACTTGTAATAATTTATAGAAGTAGAAGAAAGAAAAGAACTATTTCTTAAAACATTCTTTCTTTCCGTCATATATTGTATCTCACTAAATGAAAATGAAACATTTAATAAATTATTGTTTTTATCAACAATTCTTATGATTTTTCGAAATGTGATTACTAGAAATGCTACTGATAATAATGATCCACACAAAAGAGCTGCATAGCCCAATATCATCATACTTACGTGCATCATTAACCACTGGGATTGAAGAGCAGGCACTAAGATTTCGGAGTGATGCATGTCAGTTAAAAGACCTGAAGTAGCAAACCCTTGTGTAAAAAAAGTACTTGGCGCGGTTATTGCGCTTAAATAATTTTTTTTTTTTTTTAAATACGGAACCATATGAATAATGGAAAAAGCCCATGAAAGAAAGATTAATGATTCATATAAATCACTTAATGGTAAATGTCCAAAAAAAATCCAACGAGTAACTAATAATCCTGTTATACAGAAAAAAGTAATTATCATGCCCTTTTCTGACGAATCATATAGTTCTACGAATTCATCAACTAATAAGGTTATCAAATGAATTGTAATTACAATTGACACGACTGAAAAAGATATATGAGTTAATATATGTTCTAAAGTCGAAAATATCATAAATTATTTATTTAAATATAAATAAAAAGGGGTTCTAATTATATGGGAGTGAAATCAGGAATTGAATTCATTATAGGATTTATTGTATCTTTAATTCATTATAGGATTTATTGTATCTTTTTGAAAATTACAAGAAGTTATGCCGCTACTCGGACTCGAACCGAGATGCTCTAGCACTGCTTCCTAAGAGCAGCGTGTCTACCGATTTCACCATAGCGGCTTGCTCGAAATCATAATAATCGATTGTTATTTAATCGTCGAGCTTGAAGGAGTCAATCCAATATAATGAAACATTAAAATTAATGAAGAAAATTTTATTTAATTATTTAATAATGAAAAAAAATCGAATTTTTTTTGGATTACGGTTTTAATATTACAGTCAAGAGATTTATGAAAATATTTTATTGGTTAGGTTTTTATTGTGGAGAGAATTTGTGTTAGGATTTAACAACCCAATTAGGTATTCATCTGGACATAACAAACAAAAAAAATTTGAGTTCTACTCCGTACTAAAAAAAATCCTGTCTAATTTAATATATACCTTGATCTATTTTCAAGCCCAAGCATATTATTAAAGTAGATCATTCAAAGATCTGCTTATATATATATATTCAAATAGTATAAATATAAAAAAAAAAACAAAACTTATGAATATTTTTTATTGTGATTGTGACAAATGACTCGATGGGGAAAATAATAATCCCCACCCTGAAAATGATAAAAGACCCTAACAATAAAAAGAAAGGTGAAACTTTGTGCCTTTTCTTTTTTGTTTGCAAAAAAGTATTATTTTTAGAATTCAATAGACAAAAGAATTCTTTATTCTACACACGATAAAAATTCTACACACGATAAAAGAAAAAGTAGTTCAATTTAATATTGATTAATTCAAAACATTAAAAAAAGAATGGAAATCGTTATATAGTTATATATATTTTAAATTAGAAATTCTAACATAAATTAGAAATAATAAAAAGAACTTCGACCTTTTCTCATGTCAAGTCAAATCAGATTATTCCAACCTTTAATTTTTTATTTGTCGCACAAAAAAACTTTTTGAATTACCTGTAGAAAGGGATTTCGCTAATGAAAAAGCTTTCAATACTACCCAATATCCCTTTTTTTTCCAAATATTTTTTCGAATACGCTTTTTGGATCTAGAAATACGCTTTTTTGGAACTGCCATTCAAAAATAACGAAGTTTTTTATTGTTATAGTTGGATGTGAAAGACATTTATTGTTAAAAAAAACCGTTCTTTACTTCTTTACTATAATTATTAACTATAATTATTAATTATTATTTTATTATTATATATTTCCTTATTATATATTATTTCCTTATTATATATTTAGTTCGTAAATTTTCCTCTTTTCGTAACATAAACATAAAAGAAGCCTATCCCTTTCCTTATTTTTTTTCTTTTTTCGTTTTATTCCATGTATACATGGAATAAAATATATCAATAAAGTTTAAGAATCTCAAATTTATTTATCCTAAAATTTTTATTTATCCTAATAAAAAAAAACTTTAACTTCTTTTTCTAGTAATTAGTCAAACTCGAAGAAAAAGTATATCTAATTGAAATTCAATTTTCAAATTCGAACGAGACTATTAATTAATTTGTTAAATAAAAAGTTTTTAGTAATTCTTTCCTTTTATCCTAGTAAAGGAAAAGTGTCAAATATCATAGTGTTTTCTGCAAATATAATGAAAGACAAAAAATCCATTCCAAAATGCATTAGTTTTAGTTAATGATTCTGAATAAAGGAACTAAAATAAAAATTATTTAGTTTATTGGATCCACTAAAGATCTGGTAAAACCATTTTTTTTATTATTTCCTATCAAAATAAAAAATATTACTTTCTAATCCTTTTCGAACTTTTTGATTTAAATATGTGAAGTTTTTTGGAAAAAGAAAAATTTAGAATAAGAATAATTTAAGAATAGAAAATTCGATTCTAGTTTTACATATTTTTTTTTTTTATTATTGATATTGACTAACTTATTTAAAAAGATATAAGAGCCGATGAATCAGAAACAAGAAACAATTAATTATTAATTTAAAAAGTTTTTTATGGAACATATATATCAATATTCATGGATCATACCTTTCGTTACATTCCTAGTCCCTATGTTAATAGGAGCGGGACTCCTACTTTTTCCGGTAGCAACAAAAAAACTTCGTCGTATGTGGGCTTTTCCAAGCATTTTTTTGTTAAGTATAGTCATGATTTTTTCAATCGATCTGTCTATTCAGCAAATAAATAGCAGTTTTATTTATCAATATATATGGTCATGGACTATCAATAACGATTTTTCTTTAGAGTTCGGACACTTAATTGACCCACTTACTTCTATTTTGGTAGTATTAATTACTACAGTTGGAATTTTGGTTCTTTTTTATAGTGACAATTATATGTCTCATGATCAAGGCTATTTGAGATTTTTTGCTTATATGAGTTTTTTCAATACTTCAATGTTGGGATTAGTTACTAGCTCTAATTTGATACAAATTTATATTTTTTGGGAATTGGTTGGAATGTGTTCTTATCTATTAATAGGTTTTTGGTTCACACGACCTATTGCATCGAATGCTTGTCAAAAAGCGTTTGTAACTAATCGTGTAGGGGATTTTGGTTTATTATTAGGAATTTTAGGTTTTTATTGGATAACAGGCAGTTTCGAATTTCGGGATTTGTTTAAAATATTCAATAACTTAGTTTATAATAATCAGGTTAATTTTTTATTTGTTACTTTGTGTGCCTTTCTATTATTTTCCGGCGCAATTGCGAAATCGGCGCAATTTCCTCTTCATGTATGGTTACCGGATGCCATGGAAGGGCCTACTCCTATTTCGGCTCTGATACATGCTGCTACTATGGTAGCGGCGGGAATTTTTCTTGTAGTTCGACTTTTTCCTCTTTTCGTAGTCATACCTTACATAATGAATCTAATTGCTTTGATAGGTATAATAACAGTATTTTTAGGAGCTACTTTAGCTCTTGCTCAAAAAGATATTAAGAGAAGTTTAGCCTATTCTACAATGTCTCAATTGGGTTATATGATGTTAGCTCTAGGTATGGGGTCTTATCGAGTCGCTTTATTTCATTTGATTACTCATGCCTACTCGAAAGCATTGTTGTTTTTAGGGTCTGGATCCATTATTCATTCAATGGAAACTATTGTTGGTTATTCTCCAGATAAGAGTCAAAATATGATTTTGATGGGTGGTTTAACAAAACATATTCCAATTACAAAAACTGCTTTTTTTTTAGGAACACTTTCTCTTTGTGGTATTCCACCTTTCGCTTGTTTTTGGTCCAAAGATGAAATTCTTAATGATAGTTGGTTGTATTCACCTATTTTCGCAATAATAGCTTGTTTCACAACAGGATTAACTGCATTTTATATGTTTCGGGTTTATTTACTTATTTTTGAAGGACATTTAAATCTTCATTTTCAAAATTACAAAAACAGTTCATTTTATTCAATATCTTTATGGGGTAAAGAAGAACCAAAAATGCTTAACAAAAATTTTCGTTTATTACCTTTATTAACAATGAATAATAATGAAAGGGCTTCTTTTTTTTGGAAGAACACATACAAAATTGATGGTAATGTAACAAATATGACATGTCCTTTCATTACTATTAAAAATTTTAATACTAAAACATTTTTTTCCTATCCCCATGAATCGGATAATACTATGTTATTTCCTATGCTTGTTTTGGTACTATTTACTTTGTTTATTGGAGCCGTAGGAATTCCTTTCAATCAATTCAACCAAGAAGGAATGCAGTTGGATATATTGTCAAAACTGTTAACTCCGTCTTTAAACCTTTTGCACCAAAATCAAAATCATTCTGTGGATTGGTATGAATTTGTAACAAATGCAATTTTTTCAGTCAGTATAGCTTTTTTTGGAATATTTATAGCGTCTTCTTTATATAAGCCTGTTTATTCATCCTTACAAAATTTAAATTTCTTTAATTTGTTCCCTAAAAAAGGTCCTAAGAGAATTCTTTTCGACAAAATAATAAATGGGATATATAATTGGTCCTATAATCGAGGTTACATAGATGCTTTTTATGCAATATCTTTTATTGGGGGTATAAGAAACTTAGCCGAATTAATTCATTTTTTTGATAAACGAATAATTGATGGAATTATCAATGGAATTGGTCTTACTAGTTTCTTTGTAGGGGAGGGTATAAAATATGTAGGAAGCGGTCGCATCTCTTCTTATCTCTTATTGTATTTATTTTGTGCATTAATTTTTTTATTAATTTATTACTTTTTTTTTTTCAATTTGTAAAAATGGAATTTTTTTTTTTATTTTAATACATTAATTAATAATTCATTTTAATTTAATAATTTAATATTGAATATTTTCATTTGAATTATATTTCTAAATTCTATTTAATTATATATTATTATATTAATTATTATATTATTATATTAATTATATATTATTATATAATTATTATATTATTATATTTATATATATGATATAATTATTATATTATTATTTTATTATTATATTATTATTATATTATTATATTATTATATTTATATATATGATATAATTATTATATTATTATTATATTATTATTATATTATTATTATATTATTATATTTATATATATGATATAATTATTATATTTATATATATGATATAATTATTATATTATTATATTATTATATTTATATATATGATATAATTTATTATATTTATATAATTTAATTAATTTAATAATTTATAAATAATTTAATAATTTATAAATAATTTAGAATTTAATAATTTAGAATTAAAATTTATAATTAATTTAATATATAATTAATTTAATAATTTAGAATTTAATAATTTATAAATATTGTTTTCATCAATTCGGAAATATCAAAAGAAAAAAAAAGAGATTTGTCTATTATGTCCAAAAAAAGGGGAGAATGCACATTTGCTTGAAACAGTTCCAAAATAGGGATTTTGCGTCTTTGTGCTCGCATGGATCCTTTTATTATGTCTCGGCGAAAGTCTGATTGTTGTGAATAACGTATCAAAGCGACTTCGTCTCTTTGATCCGAATTTGTTGTATCTCTGGTATTATTATAAGTATCAGTATTTTT
>CANTUV010000439.1:27500-32500 GCA_947685225.1 Garcia nutans
ATAGCGAAATGAACCGGAAGACAATCCATTTAGTCTGCATTTAGTCTGAGAGATCATATCATGGATTACCTCTACAAATGAAATAAATATTGAAAGAGTAAATATTCGCCCGCGAAATTTTTTCTATTATTGGATTTCTAAATTTTAGCGATCTGATATCATATATCATAATTATAATAAAAAAAAAATACAAAAAATTCCATGATTTAGTATATATATTATTTTATTCTATTTTATTCTATATTTTATTCTATTTTATTCTATATATTAATATTATTTTATTCAACAAATTCAACAAACGCATGGAATTTTTTTTAATCATTTCATTCGCGAGGAGCTGGATGAGAAGAAACTCTCATGTCCGGTTCTGTAGTAGAGATGGAATTTCCCATCAACTATAACCCAAAAAGAACCCGATTCCGTAAACAACATAGAGGACGAATGAAAGGAATAGCTTTTCGAGGTAATCGTATTTGTTTCGGCAGATATGCTCTTCAGGCACTTGAACCCGCTTGGGTTACATCTAGACAAATAGAAGCGGGGCGCCGAGCAATGACACGAAATGCACGCCGCGGTGGAAAAATATGGGTACGTGTATTTCCCGACAAACCAGTTACTTTAAGACCTACAGAAACACGTATGGGTTCGGGGAAAGGATCTCCCGAATATTGGGTAGCTGTCATTAAACCAGGTAGAATACTTTATGAAATGGGCGGAGTATCTGAAAATATAGCGAGAAAAGCTATTGAAATAGCAGCATCCAAAATGCCTATACGAACTCAATTCATTATTTCGGGATAGAAATATAGAGCCAAAGGAAAAAAAGACCTTTTGGATACAAAAAAAAATCGCAAGTTTCTTTTTTTGTTTTGGACAAACAATATATCTTTTTTTCCTTTGCTTTGCATTAAAATAACAGATAAAAAAAAAAATGATATGATCCAATCTCAGACCCATTTGAATGTAGCAGATAACAGCGGAGCCCGAGAATTGATGTGTATTCGAATCATAGGAACTAGTAATCGACGATATGCTCATATTGGTGACGTTATTGTTGCTGTGATCAAAGAAGCAGCACCAAATTCACCTATAGAAAGATCAGAAGTAATCAGGGCTGTAATTGTACGTACTTGTAAAGAACTCAAACGTGATAACGGTATAATAATACGATATGATGACAATGCTGCAGTTGTCATTGATCAAGAAGGAAATCCAAAAGGAACTCGAATTTTTGGTGCAATCGCCCGGGAATTGAGACAGTTAAATTTTACTAAAATCGTTTCATTAGCACCTGAAGTATTATAAGATAAAAAATTATAAGATATAAGAATATAAGATATAACATTTAAGTTAAGATAAGTAAGTTAAGATAAGACCATGAGAAATTTATACTATGTTTATCCATTTATTTTATTCTATTTTATTCTATTTTATATATTCTATTATTATTTTATATATTCTATTATTATATATTCTATTATTATGTATTCTATTCTATTTATAGATTTATAGATTCTATTATTATATATTCTATTTATAGATTATTTATTTTATTATAGCTTATATTTTATTATTTTATATCTTATATTTTATTATTTTCTTATTATTTATATTATTATTATATTATTATGATATTATATTATTATTATGATATTATTATATTATTATGATATTATTATTATATTATTATGACTATATATTTATAATTATAAGTTATAATATTATTATTTTATAATATTATTATTTTATAGTATTTTATAGTATTTGAATAAGAATAATTAATAAATTGAATAAAAATAAAAATGTGAATAAATTGAATAAAAATGAAATTAAAATGAATTAGTAAATTGTGTTTCATGCATATACCTTTAACGAATATACCTTTAATAAATTTATATTTATATTTAATGAATATTTATATTTAATAAATTTAAATATTTAATAAATTTAATAAATTGAATATAAATTTAATAAAATTTGAATATAAATTTAATAAAATAAAAAAGAATTAATTAATTCATAAAAAAAAAAAAAGAGTATGTTGATTATATCAAAACTAGAGATCAATAATAATTTTAGTTTATCATGGGTAGGGATCCTATTGCTGACATAATAACCTCTATACGAAATGCTGACATGAATAGAAAAGGAACCGTTCGAATAGCATCTACTAATATCACCGAAAACATTATTAAAATACTTTTACGAGAAGGTTTTTTTGAAAATGTTAGAAAACATCAAGAAAGCAACAAAAAATTTTTGGTTTTAACCCTACAACATAGAAGGAAGAGGAAAGTAGCATATAGAACTAGTCTAAATTTAAAACGGATCAGTCGACCGGGTCTACGAATCTATTCTAACTATCAAAAAATTCCTAGAATTTTGGGCGGGATGGGCATTGGAATTCTTTCCACTTCTCGGGGTATAATGACAGACCGAGACGCTCGACTAGAAAGAATCGGTGGAGAAATCTTGTGTTATATATGGTAATCTTTCTGATATCTGAATTGTATCCAGACTTCCTTTTTGTGAAAAAAAAAAGAGAAAGAACAGGTTTCTAATATCATTCCCATTCCTCTTACATTAGTTAATACTTCAAGGGGATTTTAGAAAGAACAAAAATGGATTCGGGAAAGTTTAATTGCTGAATCCCTTTTTCAATATTATTTCCAAGTTCATTTAGCTAATGAAGATCTGCTTTTAGGTTATGTTTCAGAAAAGATCCAGCGTAGTATATGTATACTCCGTGCCAAAATGGAAGTAAATATTTATAATTTAATTCACGACCAGAGGGGCGTCTATTTTATAGATATAGACTCCGTAACAAGAATTTGAACGATTAGGCAGCTTTTTTTTTTTTTCAACTTTCAAATTCCTTTCAAGATACAATTCAATATTTCAAAATTTAAAGAAACTTATTTTATTCAAACTTCAAAAAAGTATGTATATTCAAGGATGGCAGGCAAATATGAAAATAAGAGCTTCTGTTCGTAAAATTTGTGAAAAATGTCGACTGATACGTAGACGGGGACGAATTATAGTAATTTGCTTCAACCCGAGACATAAACAAAGACAAGGATAATCTTTGTAAGTGGAACTGCTCTAAAGAAAGGATCCGAAGTACAAATAAAAAGAAATAAAAAGAAAGGATCTGTTTTGACATGAAATGGATATATCCATAGACCTCTGACTTATATTTATGAGATGATAAAATATGACAAAACCTTTACCAAAAATGGGTTCACGCATGAATGGACGTATTGGCTCACGCAAGAATGCACGTAAAATACCAAAAGGAGTTATTCATGTTCAAGCAAGTTTCAACAATACTATTGTGACCGTTACAGATGTACGGGGTCGAGTGATTTCTTGGTCCTCTGCCGGCACTTGTGGATTCAGGGGCACAAGAAGAGGAACGCCATTTGCTGCTCAAACTGCAGCGGGCAATGCTATTCGGACAGTAGTGGATCAAGGTATGCAACGAGCAGAAGTCATGATAAAGGGCCCTGGTCTTGGACGAGATGCGGCATTAAGAGCTATTCGCAGAAGTGGTATATTATTAAGTTTCGTCCGGGATGTAACCCCTATGCCACATAATGGCTGCAGGCCCCCTAAAAAAAGGCGTGTGTAAAAATAAATAATAAAAATATTGAAGAGATTTCAAGAGAAATAAATAATTCAATGATTTCACAATATTATTATGGTTCGAGAGAAAGTAACAATATCGACTCGGACACTGCAGTGGAAATGTGTTGAATCAAGAACCGACAATAAACGTCTTTATTATGGACGCTTTATTCTATCTCCACTTATGAAAGGCCAAGCCGACACAATGGGCATTGCGATGCGAAGAGCTTTGCTTGGAGAAATAGAAGGAACATGTATTACACGCGCAAAATCTGAGAAAATACCACACGAATTTTCTACTATAGCAGGTATTCAAGAATCAATACATGAAATTTTAATGAATTTGAAAGATATTGTATTGAGAAGCAATTTGTATGGAACTTGCGACGCGTCTATTTGTGTCAAGGGTCCTGGATATGTAACTGCCCAAGACATCATCTTACCGCCTTTTGTGGAAATCATTGATAATACACAGCATATCGCTAGCCTAACAGAACCGATTGATTTTTGTATTGGATTACAAATCGAGAGGAATCGCGGCTATCGTATAAAACCGACAAATAACTTTCAAAACGGAAGTTATCCTATAGATGCTGTATTCATGCCTGTTCGAAATGTGAATCATAGTGTTCATTCTTATGGAAATGGGAATGAAAAACAAGAGATACTTTTTCTCGAAATATGGACAAATGGAAGTTTAACTCCTAAAGAAGCACTTCATGAAGCCTCCCGTAATTTGATTGATTTATTTATTCCCTTTCTACATGCAGAAGAAGAAAACTTACATTTAGAAAAAAATCAACACAAGATTACTTTACCCCTTTTTATTTTTCATGATAGATTGACTAAATTAAGAAAAAATAAAAAAGAAATAGCATTAAAATACATTTTTATTGACCAATCAGAATTGACTCCTAAGATCTATAATTGCCTCAAAAGGTCCAATATACATACATTATCAGACCTTTTGAATAAGAGTCAAGAAGATCTTATGAAAATGGAACATTTTCGCATAGACGATGTAAAACATATATTGGGTATTCTAGAAATAGAGAAACATTTCGCAATTGATTTACCAAAGAATAAAATATAAATCCATTGGATTTCTATTCATTTTCATCTTTGTTTCTAAAGATGAAAGTGAATTTTGAATCTTTAGCACAATCCATATATTTGCGAAATAGATCAAAATTTGAATAGATGTTATCTAGGGAGAATTCACTTTGAAGCGACTATTCCCTAGATATACACGTCATGATATTTTATTTTACAATTGAATCAAATTGAATGGAAACTGAAAAAGACCTAAAGTTAGGGATTTATCAATAGGTAATGTTGCTCCAATACCTAACCAAAGGGCTACTGCAGTACCA
>CANTUV010000439.1:35000-47435 GCA_947685225.1 Garcia nutans
AACCACGATGATTTTTTTAATAAAACCTTCAAACTAAGCTTAAAGATTCCCTGAGTAAGAACCGTTGTATCATCACTTATTCAATGAATAAATATAATGAGTAAAAATCCAAAGAAAGGTTTGTCCTTTGATCAAACATAGATAAAGAGTTTGAAAGAAGAAAAATCTTTCAATTTATACCTTCTAACTCTTTGAAATTTTTTGGAGTCTGGTCACGAGATCTGAATATTAAGTATGAATCATAGTTCTAATACTTCGTAATCTATTTCATATTTTCCGTGCTCCAGATACTAGAAAAATACCTGACGAGTTAAAAAATCATCTTTATCAAGATGACAGACCCACTCTCTGTACTATCAATAGGATCCATTATAACAAGTCGCACACTCATATTCCAGAAATACAGAAAGAAAGAAATTTCACGATCGAACTACCAAAATCGAATAGAATAAAAAATCCGAGACCAAAACGCTTCATTTTGTATTGAAGAGCCGGGACTTACGGTTCTTGTAAATCTAATTCATTGAAATTCCATCTAGTAAAACGGAAGAATTATAAATCTCCAAAATAATAGATAGAAATACCGCAAATAGAGCCATTGCGACACCCATCAAAGGAGTGGTTCCCCATCCAGGAGCTACTTTACCATATTCCGAATTCAATGGTTTCAATAAATCCCCTACAACAGTTCGTCTTGGACCAGATATAGAACTACCCTCTACGCTTTGTGTAGCCATAAATCCTATTTATATTAATTGAGATCTGTTGACTTTGTATACCATTCCGTTGTAAATAAATGATCTTATCATAGATCCATTGTGGTCTTGAAATTATATAATAATGGAAACAGCAACCCTAGTCGCCATCTCTATATCTGGTTTACTTGTAAGTTTTACTGGGTATGCCTTATATACTGCTTTTGGGCAACCCTCTCAACAACTAAGAGATCCATTCGAAGAACACGGGGACTAGTTGAAGTAAAGAGCCTCCCAAAATGAACATTAGGAGGTTCTTTACTTCAATTAAGATAACGAAAAATCATTTTACCTTTTTAGTTGGAACTTTAGGCGGTTCTCGAAAAAAGATAGCGAAAAAAATGATTCCTAAAGTTGAGACTAAAAGGAATGTATAAACCAATGCTTCCATAAATTCAATCGAGGTTTACAATTATAGCTTCCATATCTGTTTATTTGGGATCGTCTCCCGGATAAAGATTCAAAGAAAAGGCGGTGATTCAAATTAAGATGTATACGGTACCCTATGTCAAATTTCAAAAAGAAAATAAAGGCGAAAAGTAAGAGACCAAATGTTTTATCAAACTACTTGTCTTCTTGTAGTCGGATCTCCAAGTTTTTGGAATGCTCCAAATTCTACTTGAGCGTCTAAATCTGGATCAATACCAGCAAAAACATCTCTGAACAAAGTTCGAGCACCGTGCCAAATGTGTCCGAAGAAAAAGAGCAGAGCAAACGAAACATGTCCAAAAGTAAACCAACCCCTTGGACTGCTACGAAAAACCCCATCGGATTTCAAAGTAGCACGATCTAATTCAAAAATTTCACCCAATTGAGCACGTCTAGCATATTTTTTCACAGTAGCAGGATCACTATAACTGACTCCATTTAGTTCGCCACCATAGAACTCAACAGTTACACCTACTTGTTCGACACTATACTTTGATTCTGCCCTTCGAAAAGGAACATCGGCTCTAACAATTCCATCTCCGTCTACCAAAACAACCGGAAATGTTTCAAAAAAAGTAGGCATACGACGTACAAAAAGTTCACGACCTTCGTTATCTCTAAAGATAGGATGTCCTAACCACCCAACGGCTATTCCATCCCCGTTGTCCATTGAGCCCGCTCTGAACAATCCACCTTTTGCCGGATTATTGCCGATGTAATCATAAAAAGCTAATTTTTCGGGAATTTTAGACCAAGCTTCGGATAAACTTTGATTTTCGGCTAGCCCAGCGCTAACTCTTCGATATATTTCTTGTTGGAAGTATCCTTGATCCCATTGATAACGAGTAGGCCCAAATAATTCAATCGGGGTAGTTGCGGAACCATACCACATAGTTCCCGCAACAACAAAAGCTGCAAAAAAGACAGCAGCGATACTACTGGAAAGGACAGTTTCAATATTTCCCATACGTAATCCTTTGTATAAACGTTGGGGCGGACGGACACTAAGATGGAATAGGCCCGCTAATATGCCCAATGTCCCCGCTGCAATATGATGAGAGGCTATTCCTCCCGGAACAAAAGGATCAAAACCTTCCACACCCCATGCTGGACTTACTGGTTGTATCTTTCCAGTTAGTCCATAAGGATCGGACACCCATATTCCAGGACCATACAATCCGGTTACATGAAAAGCACCAAACCCAAAGCAAGCCACCCCTGAAAGAAATAAATGAATTCCAAAGATCTTGGGCAAATCCAAAGAAGGTTTTCCTGTACGTTCATCGCAAAATATTTCTAGATCCCAATACACCCAATGCCAAATAGCTGCCAAGAAGCACAAACCAGAAAACACAATATGCGCCCCAGCCACGCCTTCATAACTCCAAATACCCGGATTCGTTATAGTTCCTCCTGTGATACTCCAGCCACCCCACGAATTGGTTATTCCTAAACGAGTCATGAAAGGTATAACGAACATACCCTGTCTCCACATTGGATCGAGAACGGGGTCCGAGGGATCAAAAACTGCTAATTCATATAGAGCCATCGAACCGGCCCAACCGGCAACCAAGGCTGTATGCATTATATGGACAGACAGCAAACGACCGGGATCATTCAATACGACGGTATGAACACGATACCAAGGCAAACCCATGGAAATACCCCTTTATTAACGAAAAATAGACACTATGTAACTTTATTGCACTAAAAAAAAACTATGTTATGGACCTCTCCTTTTAAGTGGATTATCTCGAAGAAAGAATTAATATTTTTTGTATTCTTTTTATTTTAGTAATAATGTAACAATTCCGTTTGTAGAAACAAAGAAAAGAGAAGCAGATCTATTCTATACCGGATAAGTACCAATACGCAATGGGGAGTTGACTCCATTTTCTATGAGCGAATGGATAGAGATTTGTTTATCATTCAAAAGACCTATTTGTAAGAATTTGACTCTATTCGTTTTGGCTTTCTTTATTTTCTTTTTTTTTTGTAAACTTATTGAATTCATGCATAAAATATTAAAAATATTATAAGAGTCAATATTAATTATAAAGATCAATATTATTAAGACTAAGACAAGAAATTCATCAATATTATTAAGACTAAGACAAGAAATTCATTGTTACGTTTTCACATCAAAGTGAAATAGAGTACTTAACTTTTTTCTTTCATTTAATGCCTATTGGTGTTCCAAAAGTCCCTTTTCGAAATCCTGGGGAAGACGATTCAATTTGGATTGACGTATAGTGCGACTTGTCAGATATATTGGGTCATACGGAATTCCCCCGTTCTCTCCCCCGATTGAGATATCCTCTGTTTCGCCCAAGAAAGATTGATTAAATCATCAAAATTTTGGAGCGTGAAGTTCAATGAAGTCCAATTTGATCTATGCTTTTGAGGTACCCAGATTAGTATTATCAATTACAATAATTTATGGTTGACTTGTTTGGACCAAAAAATGAAGTATCCAGGCTCCGTTTAGAAAACCCAATTGGTAATATATCTATTATGATTACTACTTGTATCATATTCTTTATATTTATAAAATATTTATAAATTAGGAAAATTTTTAAATTGCTAATCATATTCAATCGAATAATATTATGTCAAAAATTTGGCAAAAGACAAAAGATGTGAAATTTATTAAATAAAATAAAAAGAAGTTGTAACAAAAAGGCGCGGTATTGGGACATTTGCCCTATATGTGCAAATAAAAATCGGGCAGATCTTTACTCGGAGTAGAGCACAAACCTAAAAGAATTGAAGAAGCCCATTCGGGAACAAGAAAATTCCATCGTGATTTGAATCTCGATGAAAGAATACATCAATGAGAAGTTAGTTTGATAAGTTTAATGAATTTTTTATAGGTAAACACATAAAAACTCATCTTTCTTGAAAAATGGAGGAAAAGCCCCTTTATTAGTATTAGAATAAATATTAGAATTAGAATAAAAAAAAAAGTTAAAAAATGCTCACTATCAAAAAAAGGAGGGCTGGAATCTATACATTGATTCTTTTTTATTTTCGCAATTTGTGTTGAACCGTATGCATCAAAAGGTGCATGTACGGTTTCTAGAGGATAGAATTTTATCCTAATCAACCGACTTTATCGAGAAAGGTTACTTTTTTTAGGTCAAGATGTTGATAGCGAAATCTCGAATCAACTTATTGGCCTTATGGTATATCTCAGTATGGAGAACGACACAAAAGATTTGTATTTGTTTATAAACTCTCCTGGAGGATGGGTAATACCCGGAATAGCTATTTATGATACTATGCAATTTGTGCGACCAGATGTACAAACAGTATGCATGGGATTAGCTGCTTCAATGGGATCTTTTATCCTGGTCGGAGGAAAAATTACCAAACGTTTAGCATTCCCTCATGCTTGGCGCCAATGGTTTTTTATTTGAAAAAGAAAACTATGCCTTCGCCATATGAAATATAAAAATTAAGTAATAATAGCATGGCATTTCGAATTCGATATAGATATAAGAATTTTTTTTATTTCTTTTTTTTTTTTTAATATTAGATTATGTATCGAAAGAGTAGTATGAGATATTAAGGGTATTTCTGATTTTATTCTATCAGGTGCCAATTTCAGCGTCACAAACTTTTTTGTTTTCGCACCGGGGGCTCTTAACACTATCTATGTTATGAAAGAGTACGAAAAAAAGATTATATTATTTTCTTTTTTTTTTCAAATAAAAAAAAAGAAACTTTGGGATTGCTAAATCACTGATGAAATAAAGCAACGGGACCACCATAGTATTTTTTTTTTTTAACTCCTCCCAAGGAAAGGGTGGTTATTGGATCATTTACTGATTTAAGCCCGATAAACTCTATATTTTTCTTCGATGAAAGGTAAAAGTGAATTCTATTGTGGAGCCGTATGCAATGTACAAACAATGCCTGTACGGTTGTTCAATTCTATCTTTTTTTTTTTCTTATTATTCTTTATCTCTTCTCGTCATCTTATTATTTATTATGCGAGATAGAATAACCATTTTTTTTTTCTTATATCATCAGGGTAATGATTCATCAACCTATTGCTGGTTTTTATGAGGCACAAATAGGAGAATTTGTCCTGGAAGCAGAAGAACTACTGAAACTGCGCGAAATCCTCACAAGGATTTATGCACAAAGAACGGGAAAACCCTTATGGGTTGTATCCGAAGACATGGAAAGAGATGTTTTTATGTCAGCAACAGAAGCCCAAGCTCATGGAATTGTTGATCTTGTAGCAGTTGCCTAAGAAATAGCAGGAATTTCACGCAAATTGCGATTTGGGATTTTTTTCTTATATCGGAATTTCATTTCAATTTAATATTCTATTAATATTAGAATATTCTATTAATATTAGAATATTCTATTAATATATTAATATATTAATATAGAAAAAATTCATAATCATCCGGTTAGGATCGATCTAAACCAATCCATTATGCATACGATTCAACATGCCAACTATTAAACAGCTTATTAGAAACACAAGACAGCCAATAAGAAATGTCACTAAATCCCCTGCTCTTGGGGGATGTCCTCAACGCCGAGGAACATGTACTAGGGTGTATGTGCGACTTGTTCAGATCGTGAGCTTGGACAAAAGAAAAAATTTTCCACTATCTGTGATCAGTACGGAGGAATAAGATAGAATGGAAGAATCCCCTTCATTATCTAAATTATCTAAAAAAAAAAAAAGATCTATCATATTCGTCTATTGTGTATCAAATTTATGGTTTCATTGGTGCAAATTCAATCACTTCAATTTTCAATTTAAAACGAAACAAATTCCCCATTGGTAGCAAATGATTATCCATTAAGCGGGGGAAATCTTATTTAAATTAAAAGAAAAGGCCAAAAATTATGCCCCTACTCTTGCAAGAACGGACTAACAGGGTCAACTAATTAGCTAATCCTCATAATTAAATACCGTTACTGTATAGATAGATCTAGATCTCCTTGTGAAAGACCTATTACTGGATGGATAATTCATAGGTAGAGCCAAAGAAAAGAGTGTGAACTGTACACGTTAACAATAGCATTGATTAAATAATTAAATGAAGGAGAGGGCTCCGGTGTATAGGGAAGACCTCACCGTTTAAGAAGTAACCATAGAAACGATGGAACCCACAATTTACTATTTATTTATCTATTTCTATTTCTTACTTTATTAGAATTAGAATTCTATTCTTACTTTATTAGAATTATATTATTTACTACTTTTTTTATTATATTTTTATATTTTTATTTTTTTAATACCTAGTATTAATACAGTTTTTTATTTTGAGGTGAAATGCCTCGAAAAAAGAAAAAAAAAATCGTGGGTGGGAAGGTTATAGTAGCAAAAGCCGTTGGAATTATTATTTTATACACTGGAAGAATCCGTTTTGGTATTATAGAAAAGGGAAAAGAATAACTGAAAGAAAGGAAATCAATTAGTTATTCATCAAAGTTTCGTTTATTCAATGACCAGAATTAGACGAGGATATATAGCTCGGAGGCGTAGAACAAAAATTCGTTTATTTGCATCAAGCTTTCGCGGGGCTCATTCAAGACTTACTCGAACTATTATTCAACAAAAAATAAGAGCTTTGGTTTCGGCCCATCGGGATAGAGATAGGCAAAAAATCCATTTTCGTCGTTTATGGATCACTCGGATAAATGCAGTAATTCGCGAAAACGGGGTATCCTATAGTTATAGTAAATTAATAAACAATCTGTACAAGAGCCAGTTGCTTCTTAATCGTAAAATACTTGCACAAATAGCTATATTAAATAAGAATTGTCTTTATATGATTTCCAATAACCTTCTAAAATAAGGAAATTGGAAGGAATCCCTGGAATGTTTTACATGGAATTTCCTGAAGAATGAATTCCGGGAAGGTAGAATAGAAATTAGTATGATAAAATATGATGATAATATGATCAAGTAGTCAAACTGAGCAAAAACATTCAATAAAAAAAAAATTTTCTTCCCCAATTCGTTTTTTTCTTACAACACGACAATCCATTTTTAATTGTCGAATTTTTTGAACAAAACATCAATCTACGTTTGAATTCGGATTGGAATTTTGATTCAATTGAGGGGTAAGCCTATTTTTCTAAGATCAGTAGTTATAGTGACCAATTCGCTTTTTTTCAAATTGTTTTTCATTATTAAGAAAAGGTAACGAAGATAAAATACGAGCTTGTTTTATAGCAATAGTAATTAATCGTTGTTGTTTTAAACTCAATCTATTCACCCGTCTAGATAATATTTTTCCTTGTTCACTAATAAATCTACTAATTAAACTCATGTTTCTATAATCAATTCGATCCCCCGATTGGATCGGGGGCAAACGCTTACGAAAAGATCGCTTGGGCTTAAGAAAAAGTCGTTTTGATTTTGATTTATCCATGGTTTGTTTATTCCTTATTTTGAAAATCCTATTTCCTTCAATTGGATCAAAAATGATTTAGAATTAAGAAATAGGATTTTGCTTGTTCATTTTATATTTATTCTATTTAAATATATAAATATTTAAATATATAAATTGAATATATAAATTAAATATATAAATATATATTAACTTAATATATATTAATATAACATCTTATATATTAATATGTTTCTATATGAATATGGCATTCATGTCATTTTTCATCCTCCTTGTAAAGTGAACACGCAAGCGATTGATTGCATCTATTTCTTTATCTCCCCGTGAATTGTATGTTTGTAACAATAGGGACAGAATTTTCTCAATTCCAATCGACTGGGCGTATTGTGTCGATTCTTTTGAGTAATATATCTGGAAATGTCTGTTGATTTCTTATTAACACTGTTTCGAACACAACCGGTACATTCTAAAATAACTCTTACTCGGACATCTTTACCCTTGGCCATGAACCTCCTTGGGTTTGTTTATTCACTCAACTCTTCTATTTTACGATCCGAAGTCAAGAAGAAAGGAACGAAAAAAATAGAAAAATAGAAGTTGCTAACTCGAAATCAGATTATGAAAGATTTCATTGCAACTAATATAGTAATAATAAGTAATACAAAGATTTTAAACTATATTTAGATTAGAAATTTAGAATAGAATCACAGTACTGTATTTCATTTAAGTATCTTGTATAATACTGTTGAACTAACCACATTTCCACTTCCCTTCTCTTAATTTAATTGAAGTTAATTTATTTTACTTGAAGCTGGGACCCCGAGTTCCTAGTTTTGCTGAGGTTGAATCCACTTTTTTCTTTTCTAACTTATTCTAATTAAATAAAAAAAGAAGAGGGGGTAGTAGTCACAGATATTTAATTGTATCTCTAATCTTCTTTTCTTCACCCCCCCCCCTGCGCGTTGATACCTAGAATTAAAAAAAAGGGAATGTCAACGCATCTGGGAAAAAACGATTGATCTCTATCAATAGACCTGCTAAAGACCCAAACCATAGAGTACTTATTACTGGTGCGACGGATAGATATGTTTTTAGATCTCGCATTTCAAATCCTCCTTCTTTATTTTTATTGTAATAAATAATGTTTATTTTATTGTAATACATAATGATAATACATATATAATCAGATATATATGTAGTTAAAGGCCACTTGCATTTGTTTTGTACGGGGAATCTCTAATTCAAATTTAAATGTAAACCAATTTTATAAATAAAATTTTCCTTTTCTTAAAAAATACGTCCTTTTTTTTCCCGAGCATTCACAAAATTTACGTAAATATTTATAAATATTTATATAATATCTGATATGTTTGATATGTTATATAATAGATGATATAAGATCAAAAAGAAAATATATATCAATATCAATGGAGAAAAGTATGTATGTGGAAAACAAAACGGGTATTCTGTACAATAACATTGTAAACTAATTGAAAGGGATGTAGCGCAGCTTGGTAGCGCGTTTGTTTTGGGTACAAAATGTCACGGGTTCAAATCCTGTCATCCCTACCTATTACTTCGTCTCTGAGCAATAACGAGGGATCAATTGAGATCAATTAAAATTGGACGTACCTAATCTATAATTTCTATAATTTCTATAATTTCTATCATATTCTATATGATAGTATAGGCATTCAAGATGTATTGGAGTTAAAAAAAGAATCTTTTTACTTACAGTCGCATTTTTTGTGATTGTGATAAGGAAGCGCTCTTAGTTCAGTTCGGTAGAACGTGGGTCTCCAAAACCCAATGTCGTAGGTTCAAATCCTACAGAGCGTGATTCTGTTCTTGTTTTGTTGGGTCAAAATTTATACGGAAAAAACGGGAAAAATAGAAGAGCAATCCGAATTTGACCTCCTGCGGTAACGAAAGGAGGAGGTCAAACAAAACAAGGTATTAATTAATTAAAGGTCTAATTGATCGCCCCGTCTGTATTGTAAATATGCGGTTACGAATAATCCGGCCAAAGTAATAGGAATTAGACCTAAGACAATTCCAAATAGAAGAACTTCAATCATTTCAATTTATTTGAAAAAGGGAAAAAGAGAGGTAATATCTATCCTTAAATATTAATCTATATCGCCCATAAATCTCAATAACGAAAAATTGGAAATTAACACAGTAAAGAACTCGAGAATAGACGGAATACTGTAGAAAATTTTCTTTTTATTTTTAGAAATTAAATTGGCCATTCAATTAATTTCAAATAAGTCGTATCTTGCTCAGACCAATAAAAAGAACTGAGGTTATAGTTAAAGCTGCTAGTAGAAAACCGAAATAACTAGTTATAGTAAGCATGAAGGAGCTAAATAAAATTTTTTATACATATGCTTGTAAAGCAAAAGCACGTTCCTAAGTTCAATTTTTTGAAATATCGGAGGATAAACAAAAATACCAAATAAAAGAATAAGTTCAATTGAGAATTTTTTATTTATTTTTAGGTTTATCAATCATTATCATTATAGATTATAAACGGCACTAATAAAATAGAATGATATAGGTAAAAAAAAATCCACTTTTCATCTATGGTATCTACTTATATTCTATTCCCGGGATTCCAAATCAAGAGATCCGTTAGACAACTCTTGAGAAATAAAATAGAAAACTAATATTACAACAATTAAATATTAAAAAAATAAAAAATATTAATAATAAGTAATAAAAACTGTGTTGTATAACTTCATTCAAAAAAAACTTTCTTTGAATCAATACAAAAATCACTAAAAAAAAAAAATTTTCTATTTTGATAGTTTCTTTTAGTTTATTTATTTAGTATTTATTTACTTGTATATTTGTATCAAGTTTTTAGCGTTTTTTAGATTTTAGAATGAAAAATGATCCTCTATTTTTCTTTCTAATACCCTTTACTTTATTACTTTTTTCTTTCTATTTTCATTTTCAATTTTATTTTAATTTAACTTATTAATTAACTTATTAGATTTATTAGTTGATTCATTCACATAATATCTTGAATAAGAAGAAAAAAAAAAGAAAGAGATTATCTAGGACTTCATTTCGATACTGATTGAAGTTGCGTTGCTGCGTCAGAAGAAGGATAGCTATACTGATTCGGTATACTTTAAAGAAACCCTTGGTACAATATTGACGATCTCACAAAGATGAAATTTCAGTGAAATTTCATTTACTGATCTCATCTTTTACAGAATCGATCCTTTTTGATTGTACAAGAATATGTGGAGCTCAGTATGTCTGGAAGCACAGGAGAACGTTCTTTTGCTGATATTATTACCAGTATTCGATATTGGGTCATTCATAGCATTACTATACCTTCCCTATTCATTGCAGGTTGGTTATTCGTCAGCACGGGTTTAGCTTACGATGTATTTGGAAGCCCTCGTCCAAATGAATATTTTACAGAGGGCCGACAAGGAATTCCATTAATAACTGGCCGTTTTGATCCTTTGGAACAACTCGATGAATTTAGTAAATCTTTTTAGGAGGCCCAATGACCATAGATCGAACCTATCCAATTTTTACAGTACGATGGTTGGCTGTTCACGGACTAGCTGTACCTACCGTTTCTTTTTTGGGGTCAATATCAGCAATGCAGTTCATCCAACGATAAATCTAATTCCAATTAATTATAGAACTATGACACAATCAAACCCGAACGAACAAAATGTTGAATTGAATCGTACCAGTCTCTACTGGGGGTTATTACTCATTTTTGTACTTGCTGTTTTATTTTCTAATTATTTCTTCAATTAATAGAAGAAAAGAAAATAGTAGAATAATAAATAAGAATAGGAATTCTCTTATTCCGTCTTATCCCGTCGGAAGGATATCATCTCATAATTATCTATGACTGTTTATGTCTCTAGCATGACCACTTGATTAAATGTGGAGGGAAGTGGGAGAAATGGCCGATACTACTGGAAGAATTCCTCTTTGGATAATAGGTACTGTAACTGGTATTCTTGTGATTGGTTTAATAGGCATTTTCTTTTATGGTTCATATTCCGGATTGGGCTCATCCCTGTAAGTAATGGGGTGAACTGGGTTGTAGACATGAAAGCGTAAGAACTCAACGGACCTCCTCTTTTCTCTGTCTGATTCTAGGGGGTCCCGTTGGGTTCTTAATAATCATAATACTTTATTCGTATAAGTGACAAAATAGATTACCCTTTTTTGATATTTCAAATATTTCAAAAAATTCTATTTTTCTATACTAATAGAACCTTGAGGAATGGGATCAAGAATCATTATTATTTTGACACAAGAAAGGGATGTGGAAAATTCCTTTTCTTGTGTCGAAGACTAGGAAGACGAATAAAATAATACCTCCTAGAATCCTTTGTTCCCCTCATTTAGCCTTTTCCACTTACTTATCTTATGCTTAGTATCTAGTCAAATTTGATTCTATTAGAATAGAAAAGCTATTGATCCACTCTATGGCAGTTAAATCTGACAATAGTAAGATAATCACACTGCTCCAATTTTATTTAGTATTTAGATTAAAAAAAAACACAAAAAAAAACACAAAAGAAGGGATAAAGTCAAACAGTCTTCTTACCAATATACATATTATGACTAGAGATGCGGTACAAGTAATTCCCAAAATCTGGTATAAAAAAATAGAAAAAAGCAAAGAACTTTTCACAATTTTTTTTGATCATACATAATTCCCAACAAAAATTTTGTTCTTTGCTTTTTAAGAACTCGATGTTGATAAATTTACAGATCTAGAAATTCATTTCGGACAATTGAACCTTCTCAAACTGTTTCTTTTTAAGAACCAAAAGGATTTGTGCCAAAATAACGGATGCTAAGAAGAACAAAAGGCC
>CANTUV010000440.1:0-68161 GCA_947685225.1 Garcia nutans
GGAATATGCACTGCACTAAGTGCAATTTAATATTTTTCAATGATTTTTTTTTATAAAATTGTCAGAAAAAAATAAATAAAAATCATAAAATCTATCAGATTTTCAATATTTTTAAATTTACTTGCATTTTTGACTAATTTATAAACTCATAGATTCATATAGTATATATACAGTTTCTTATGAATTATTATACACATAATTTATTATAAATTTAATACATTTTTTAAATAATAAAAAAAATCTCATAAAATACGTAAAAATTTAAAATATATATATATGATAATGAAAGTAATTTTTTTTCAAAGTCAGACCCAGCTTATAGCAAGGTAAAAATTAAAAAGCATAATTTTTAGTTTACGGGGGAGTATTAAAATTTTCAGTTTGGTATGTTTAGGAATTAGGGGACCAATGATGTTGTAGTTTAATTGTGTTGAGGTGTTAAAGTGGAAGAGTATTGCGAAAGCAAAGAAGCTTTTGCTTCAAACTTCATCGTTTGAACCTAATTATATAATCAATTTTAATTATCTTTTTTTTTCTGTATAAAGTGAATTTATTTATTTTATTTATAAAAATTAGGCCATATTATTTTTGGCTAATAATTTGACACCTTATATATATATTTATATATATACTTTATTTGATAAAAATAAATTATTTAGATTGATACTTCGAAAAAAAAAGATAGCGATGCACGAATACTTTCGTAACGAGCGGAATTCAAAAAAAGGTCGGATCATTAGATCTTTGTACGCGGTCTTCCTTGTAAGTACAAGAGGCCTTTTCATTACTCGTTTCATGACTCGAATTTATAATCTCAGATCATACGATGATAATATTTATCGTTATGCTAAAACTCTCATTCATACTCGTACTTCCGAATTCACGAAAAATAAATCATATTAAAAAATGGTCCAATACGACCAAAATAAAATTTAAGTACAATGGATTCTTGAAATTAATACTTTCAGTATAAGGACCGTTGAATGAACCGGCACCAAATGTTAAAAGTTGGTTGAAATTATTGTCCTTTTAAAAAAAAATTAGTTGGCCAGGAACCGCTATATCAACTTCAAGATTTTGTGAAAGTTCTTGCTTGATCAAAATTTAATTAATAATGCTTCACAGTTCACAATCTGAATCTCAATCAAATTTAATATATCTTTATCCCATTTAAATTATTATTTTTACACTTATCCACATAAAAATTAATTAAATTCTTTCAATATTATATAAAATTATTTTAAATAAATTAAATATATTCTATTAACTTATTAATATTAAAATATATTTATTATTTTATTAAATAACTCATTAATAATAAGAGTATAATTAAAAAAAGCTAATTAATTTTTTACACCCCCACGTAATTATGCACATTGCCGTCGTCTTCTCTATTTTTTATATATATATCCTCCTAACGAAATTAACATGACGTATGATATAGCCCCATGACAAACTCCTATTATTTTTTTTAGGACGACAGTATACATGAGAGTCAGAACAAGTTGGTTTGTACGCCTTCCAGTCAGTTATGTTATGTACAGCCATGTGCTAACAGAAACTTCTGAAGATATAATCTCTTTGGATCATAGGACTGATTACGTTTCGGGAAATGGACATTCAGGTGAAACAGAAAATCAAGCTGCATCAGCTATTTTACAGGTAATGCTAAATCATATATAACATTTGACTGTTCCCACCAAACCAAGAGCTTCTGTAAGTGCCTGTAAGAGATAATCTGGATGATTCTCTATACAATTGAGACCGTGCATCGATCTCAAGACCCTTCCAACAATCTGGAGTTATAAAATTAGACATCTCCATTAACAGAACTTCAAATTTAGCAGTTAAAAATTGGCAATAGAGAGCATGTAATACTAACCTTATGTGCATACCCGCCATAAGCTATCCCACCAATCAAGGCATGTTTTGAATTAGGTGCGGAGGCTATTGATCCTTTATCTCTTGAGTTCTCTAGAAGAAGAGAAAAATGAAGTAAAAAAAAGGTATATCATAGCGTAAAAATATATGAAATGTGCAAGATGAGACATAGCCTAACAATAAATGCAGCTTTCCTAGGCAATAGACCCATAATTGATTCCCTTCTCTCGTTGTAATTGAAAGGGGGAGAAACCTGATTCCCCTAAACCTAAAACATGCATAGATCACTAGATTATTCAAATTAATTGCAAAGGGGTAATTGCATACCTGACATCATCGTATGTTGAAGCTGAAGACGATTTTGGAGTTGTCGCCTTCCAGGAGATACACACTTTAAGTTTAGCGGAAGCACTACTGAAGGAACGTAATGTTATCTCAATATTGTTATGTTCCCTGGAGACCACGACCCCTTATTTATAACTGATGATGATGATTTCTATTTTGGTCCTTCAACAAAACAGAATTCTTATCGGCTCTACACTTATAATCTTATTACGAGTAGGACACCTCAATAGTCAACAATCCTTATTTGATCATAACTTTAATTTGACTATTTAATTTGACTACAATACATATTTAATATTTAAATATATTTAGCCCACACTTATGATTAATTAGAGGATTAATTTTAACAATTTAAAATTATTCTAACAATCTCCCACTTAGGCTAACATATATTAATATAAATGTATATACCTTAATGAGCTCATAAAAGCAGTCATACTGAAGGTGCCTCAACAATCTCGTCCATTGATTATATCGATAAAGGACTGAAGGGCCAGTCGCCACATTCATCGTGACTCAAACCACCTCAATCACATTACCAATACTCTCAAATGACATAGATCAATAATAGGAGTGTAGCATGGAAACTACATGTAATATGATCTAATCATGCCTGTTTCCAACTGGTCACACTTAATTGAGATCACACAAAAATAACACAGAGTGTAATAAATAAAAGTGAATACTTCATTTTCTGCAGAAACTGAATTAATATATCCAATACCAAATAGAGCATTCAAAACATAATGAAAACATAATGAACAAAACTCCCCTGAAACTAAACATCCTCAAACAATATGACACCCACATGAGCAGTGTGCTCATGAAAGACTTTCGGTATCAATGCCTTAGTAAGAGGATCTATAATATGGAGTGCGTTCTAACATGCTCTATGGATATCTGTCCACTCTGTATTTTCTCCATTTACCACCAGAACTAAATACCAAATCGTCCTACTGTCATTGGAGAATCAACTGCTGAATTAATGTCACACTTAAACTTTATTAGCATTGTCAATGCTAGCCATAATGTGCAGCCCTGTGACATTCAGCAAAGTCAAAAAATTTATGATCAAATGTCTCATAGCATACTACCAATTCCAAACCATGGAATGTAGTCTAATGTGGATCTTTTGTTACTCAAGACATTCGATAAAGTCAGAATCAGTATACCAAATGATCTCATACTAATCTGACTTTCTGTATATGAGCATACGTTCCTTTATTCTCTGAATATATCTTAAAACCTTATTGGCTGCCTTCCAATGATCTATTTTTGGATCACTAAGATATCAACCTAACATGCCAATTATAAACACAGTATTCAGATAAGTATAAACTTGAGTATACACCAGAATCCCAACTGCCGATGCATAGGAAACTGCTACATCTACTGAACCTCAAGTTCATCCTTAAAACACTGGGAGTTTATATAGCATATTAGCTAAATTCAGAGAAAAATAAAAATAAAAATTGTACGCTCACGATCCACAAATTATAAACTTGATTTTGAGTTTAAATAATGGAAACAAGATACCAGGAACAACGTTAATATTCTCATCTTTGGACTAAAATATTACTGTAATTGGTATCTCACGCAGCAATCAAAATATTGACAATTAGTCCCGTCAGATAATAACCTTCCTTGGGCCAATATATTATCCACATGGATAACACCAAATAATTGTCACATATTTTTGCAACACGTGTATTCAAAACTCAGCCAGATAGCAGTCTTCCTTTGGGCCGGCATACTACCCGCAACGAATTTTAATACATCTGTCTAACATCCCAATAAATTAATTAAACAATAGAGGCCACTTTGGTAACTATTGCTTCAATTAATTTATTATTAAAAATATTAGACACAATCAGGACTAAAATACCAAATTTAAACTCAATTGAATTAAATTTTAAATTGAAATTTTAAAATTAAATGATTTTTTTTTACGATTTAATCGAAGATCAAATCAAAATTTCATAAAGATTTATCAATTAATTAAAATCATTAACTGTGTTCTTCTAAACCAAAACGAAGAACAATGAAACACTGTTCACGAAATACTGTTCACGAAACAGTTTCAAAACAGATTTTTTTTAATTAATTAATTACATAATTAATTAACCCAAAAATTAATTAATTTCAGAAAAAATCACAAACACAAATTCAAGTCCAGAAATTCGATTTTTTCAGAATTAATTAAATAATCTCAGTAATTTAATCCAAAAAACAAATCAAACCAAAATTGATTTCAGATTACTAAATTCGATTCCAAATTAATTCTAGAAAATTACAATCACCAAATTAATTTTCTAGAATCAAAACAAAAATCAATTTATCGAAAAATCTAGCGACCTGGCACAGGGCTCTGATACCAATTGAAAGGGGGAGAAAACCTGGTTCCCCTAAAACCTAAAACATGCATAGATCACTAGATTATTCAAATTAAATTGCAAAGGGGTAAATTGCATACCTGACATCATCGTATGTTGAAGCTGGAGTTTGTCGCCTTCCAGGAGATACACACTTTAAGTTTAGCGGAAGCACTACTGAAGGAACGTAATGTTCTCTCAATATTGTTATGTTCCCCTGGAGACCACGACCCCTTATTTATAACTGATGATGATGATTTCTATTTTGGTCCTTCAACAAAACAGAAATTCTTATCGGTCTCTACACTTATAATCCTATTACGAGTAGGACACCTCAATAGTCAACAATTCTTATTTGATCATAACTTTAATTTGACTATTTTAATTTGACTGCAATATATATTTAATATTTAAATATATTTAGCCCACACTTATGATTAATTAGAAGATTAATTTTAACAATTTAAAATTAATTCTAACAGTAATACTAAAAGGACATGAAATTTGGTGTGCATGAAATTACCAGTAACTACTGCTGTTTGAAAAAGTCCATTTTTTAATCCATCAACTGTGTGAGCATTTGTGCCACCTGCCAATTGAAAGAAACCTGCTAGCACAGGAAGGCAAAAAACAGATTTTTACATAAATAATCAGCTGGGAACAGATCAAAATGGCCACATAATGAATCTGCACACCAACCATGAGGCTTATCTTTGGCAGCAGCCAAACGAACAGCGAATGCAATTGATTCTCTTGTGGCACCTCGGCCAATATCTCCACTCATGGGGCGGCCATCCAACTTCAGTTCACAAAGCATTTAGATTGTTAAAAGAAATTTTTTTATCAATTTGCAATGGTAACAATTGAATCAAATTCAAAATATTGGAAGAAACAAGAAGTAAACCTGCCACAAATTGAGGCAATTTAGCTCAGGTTCCATGATTGAGTACATAGAGTTCATTGAAGATATAGTTGAATCCCCAGCATAAGGTAGGCTAACCTGTGGATAGTAAAGGTCAATGCCAATTACTGAAAAACTAAATATGGCATAGATGGTATAATGGTAGGTGAATAGAGGTTTTTATACTCACTGCTACTAGTTTCAGGTATGTGAGAGAGTTCCCTAAGCCATCCCAAAGTTCGTTGAATAAATTTCATTAAAAAATATATTCTAATAAAAAATTAAAATATTTATTCATGTTTAAAAGTATATATTATATAAATTCTAATAATAAAATCACATATTAAATAATAATAAATATTTTAATTATTATTCATATGCATTTTTTTGTTTAAAATTATTTTTGAAGCGATTGATAAAAAAACTACAAACATTGAAGTAACTTTAATAAATTATAATAAAAATAAAATATATATCATAATAAAAAATTAAAATATTTATTAGTGTCTAAGCCCACATATTAGATAAATTTTAATAATAATAATATTAAATTTTAAGCAACTCAGTGATTAATTAAACTAAGCTTATTTGATTTTTTATTATTTGTTATTTTGGGATGTGATTCTCTACATCATAAAGTACATTAAATGAAGAATGTATATTATTATCTAGATTTGGACTGATTTAATTGTCCAAATTGGGATTTTATGTGATTTTGAGTTTTTACTTAGAAAAGCCATTAGCTAATTTAAATTACGTGTAATACCCTACACAAAAATTTATCTTTTTTTTTTTGTGTTCGTAATTTTCTTATGCTTCTTCTTCTTTTTTTTTTTTTAAAATGCGTGCTTTCAAATTTCTTTTATATTCAATTATAAATATAAAAATTAAGTTTATAATGATTATTTTATTAAATTTTTAGCTAATTATTTTATGTAACTTATTTTCAATATTACAATCAAATCTATAAAAAAAAATAATAAAATTATTTCTTAGACCAATTAATTTTTAAAAAACGATTAAATAATATAATTTAATTAATGGACTAATTAAAAACTCAAAACTCCCTGTAATTAACTTCCGTAATTTAAGGGCCGTTAATGCAAAAAAAAACATATAACAGTTAACGTTTTTCTCTGACTACCGTTCCTATCCTAACGTCCCATTTGACCTCCTAAACACACTGGCGAAGCAAAACTCAAACAAACAATCCTGTGAAAGTTTTGGAGAGAGAAATCTCCTCCGTCCTCTGTTTCTCTCTGTTCTTCCCTGTCAAAATTCCAAATTCCAACTCTTAATCCAAGCAAAACACTGTGTAAATTCATAAAATCAAATTCTCTGGAACCAGAAACAAAATCCCATTATTACTGTATTGTTTTTTCACACTGATTCAAGGCGCAGGAAAACGTTTGCTTTCCTTCACTGGATCCTCTGTTTTCCTGTACTCTGTTTTTCTTTTCTCTTTTCTGTGTCTGTGTCATCTTAGATATGAACTACAATGCCTACTTTTCTCTCTTTTTCTTCTTAATCATCTTAAATTCAATCCCAGTTTCTTGCAAAGACTCAGAATCCAAATCCCATGTCCTTGCATGTGGAGCTACAAGTGATGGAACCGATAGCGATGGCAGAAAATGGGTACCTGATACAGAATATGCGAGATCTTCAAAAAATTCAATAACAGCAACAGCTGATACTCAAGACCCTTCATTACCATCTACAGTTCCATATATGACAGCAAGAATTTTTACCTCTGCATCCACGTATAAATTATCTGTTCCTACAAAGACTCGAGTTTGGGTCAGACTCCATTTTTATCCAGCAACATATAGCTCTCTCGAACCCAATACTTCATATTTCTCGGTCACCGCAAATAAATTCCAACTTCTGAAGAATTTCAGTGCTTCAATCACCTGCAAGGCTCTTACAATGGCGTATATTATCAAAGAATTCTCTTTAACCCCTATTGAAACAGGGAATTTGGATCTCACATTCACACCTTCTAAAGATTATAATGATTCATATGCTTTTGTAAATGGAATTGAAGTAATTCCCATGCCAAACATTTACCAGTCTGCAGCAATTGTTGGTATCAGCGACCAAACTCTTGATGTTACTTCCAATGCTTTGCAATCAATGTTCAGGCTCAATGTTGGTGGACAATACGTTCCCGCAACAAACGATTCAGGCCTTACAAGAACATGGTATGATGATACACCATATCTGTTTGGTGCAGGTTTTGGTATCACCCAGCAAGCTAATATCACAATTAAATATCCAACAGAAGAAGTTCCAAAATCTATTGCCCCTTTGAATGTTTATAGTACAGCAAGAACAATGGGAGTAGATAATAAGGTGAATCTCAATTATAACCTTACATGGATATTTAACATTGATGCAAATTTTACCTATCTAGTGAGATTCCATTTCTGTGAGTTAGATTTGACCAAAGCTAATCAGAGAACATTTGATATTTATATCAACAATCAAACAGCCCAGTCTGCTGCAGATGTAATTGGGTGGGCAGGGTCTAGAGGAGTGCCTGTTTATAAGGATTATTCAATATATGTTCCTGATCAAGCAGGTGATGATCAATTATGGGTGGCATTGCACCCTAATGAAGAAATGAAGCCTGAATATTATGATGCAATTTTGAATGGATTAGAGATTTTTAAGATTAATGATGCTAATGGGAATTTAGCTGGCCCCAATCCAGTCCCATCAGCTATGTTGCTTAAAGCAGAAGAAAAAGCAGAAAAGGAGTTTTCTTCGCCCGGAATAGCTGATAATCCTGTAATTGGTGGAATTGCTGGTGCAGCTGCTGGATTAGCAGTAGCTGCTTTTGTCTCTGTTGTTGTTTTCAGGAAAAAGAGGGGTCTTACTGGAAGTCAATCAGGAACTCATAATTGGTTGCCACTGTATGGAAATTCCCACACATCAGCTAGCAAATCAACTATTTCAGGTAAAAGCAGTGCTAGTAGCCATCTTTCGACACTGGCGCAAGGCCTCTGTCGCCATTTTTCATTGCCAGAGATCAAACATGCTACTAAGAACTTTGATGAGAATAATGTTATTGGAGTTGGAGGATTTGGGAAGGTTTACAAAGGGGTTATTGACCAAGGAACAAAAGTTGCCATTAAAAGATCAAACCCCTCTTCAGAACAGGGAGTTAATGAGTTTCAAACAGAAATTGAGATGCTTTCTAAACTTAGACACAAGCATTTAGTATCTCTAATTGGGTTTTGTGAAGAAGATGGTGAGATGGCTCTGGTTTATGATTACATGGCAAATGGTACTCTTAGGGAACACATTTACAAAGGCATCAAGCCTACTAATTCATTGTCCTGGAAGCAAAGATTGGAGATTGTTATTGGTGCTGCAAGGGGACTTCACTATCTTCACACTGGTGCCAGGTACACAATTATTCACAGAGATGTGAAGACAACAAACATTCTTTTAGATGAGAAATGGGTTGCAAAAGTTTCAGATTTCGGGCTATCGAAAACAGGTCCTAATCTTAACAGTGAAAGTCATGTTAGTACAGTAGTAAAGGGTAGCTTTGGATATTTGGATCCTGAATACTTCAAACGACAACAGTTGACAGAAAAATCTGATGTCTATTCTTTTGGGGTAGTTCTTTTTGAAGTGTTATGTGCTAGGCCTGCTCTTAATCCTAACTTGCCTAAAGAACAAGTTAGTCTTGCAGATTGGGCTCTACATTGCCAAAAGAAGGGAATTATTGAGGATATAATTGATCCACATATTAAGTCCGAAATATCACCAGAATGCCTAAAGAAATTTGCAGAAACAGCAGAGAAATGCTTATCTGATCATGGAATTTATCGTCCTTCAATGGGTGATGTGCTTTGGAATCTTGAATTTGCGTTACAAATGCAAGATAATCCTGCTGGGGCTAAGCTGGTTTCAGAAAGCAAGGCAAATGACACTTATGCAGCTAACAGACGGATGTTTAGCATTGAAGAGGAGAGTTCAATAAGCGAGGATACTGATGATCTGAGCAACACTGAGATTTTTTCACAGATAGCCCATCCAAGAGGAAGATGAGGGAAAAAAAAAAGAAAAAAATTATGCTAATTATGTTGCTTTGTGAGTTCTGTTTTCTCTTTCTTTTATTTTTTTCTTTCCATTCTTATTTCAATTTCCTCCTCTCTGGGAGCTATACAAAATAGTTAGGCTCTTGAACTTGCAAAAATTTTATGTAACATGTGCTTTTCTATCTTCTTTATTCTCTGCTATATTTTAAGCCCTTCTAAGCTTCCATTTCTACTCCTTGTAATCTTCTTGATTTGCCTCACAATGGATTTTTAATTATCATCTATTAATTAAAACACATGCAAATGCGATCTTGTTCTTTAGAACTGCAAAGACAAAAGATTTCCAAATATTGGGAATTTATTGAGACTGGCCAGTATATGTATTATTCTTCTTACACATAGATGTAGCTTTTATTCTATTCATGTAATTGTAAATATATGTTTTCTGCACACTGAGATATAGACTAGCGGATCAATTACCACTTCGCAGAATTGTATTAAATGTCAAAAAAAGGGTACCCATCTCGTTAAATGGAAAAATGAAAAATGAGAGAGAGAATTCACAAAGCTAACATAAAGTGACAACACAAAACAAAGAGTTGTCACTATATATTTTTCCTATGTGAACACATAGCATATAAAAATTAGAAGGGCAATAACTATATGGTAGAATTTGTAAAAGTCCAAGAAATAGAAAGATACAAACCCGAAAAGCAATATTTTGACCTCCTCTACTCTCTTAGTCTCTTTTCTACTATTTATATACAAGCTTACAAAGTTACATTTGCCCTTCTCTTTTGTTCATTCATTCCTAATTTGAGAAGCCAATTTCAAACCTCCCATTTTTATGCAGAACAGTCTCCTAAGTTCCAACCAGTTCAATAATTTTCCTAACAAAGGCTTCTCTCATTGCTCAAAAAACACAAAAAAAAAAACAAACAAACAAAAGGCTTCTCTTTCTTTTCTCTTTGCATATTTTTGTTTTTGAGCCTTGAACCTTGGTGCTAGCATGCAACCTCCTTTGTCAATTCAGGCACACAGAGATCAGAGAAAGAAAAAAAAACTATCTTCCAGCTTTTGCAGTTTTGCTTCTTCCTCTGTTTGCAACTTTTTGTGATTTTCTCCTTCCAGTCCTGATTCTCTGACACTATTCTCTCTGTGTCTCTCCAATCATCCTCGGCAAGCAAAGCAAAGAAAGATTCTTGAATGACAAGGAAGCTCTATCTCTTTCTCTCTGTTTATCTATCGTGTGTGTTAAAAGCAAAAGAAAAGAGAGCACACTCGCTGCCAGAGCTAAGCACCTAGTTTCAGACCTTCCATGCATGCATCGAACAGTAGTTTTGTTGACTTAAACTTTTCTTTTAAAATGAAAAAAATGAAATACCAGAATCTGGTTTTGAAGTTTCACTAGAGTGAGTTTTGGCCTCACTTATAAATGTACTACGGTCTCTGAAAAAGCCAAAAAGCTGAAACAAGATATACATATTTTTTCTTCTTTACTGGCATTTGCCTTGAGTTTTGGGCTTTACTTGGGATTTGCTAACCTTTTGGTTTGGGTTTAATAACTGGGATTTCACATGCAATTAGCCATTATATTATATATTAGCAGAAATGAGCAGATTTGAATGCAAGTGTGTACATGAAGGAGTTTGAGTAGGTAAATCTAATAATCTGACTGTTCTTCAAAGGCTTTCCTCCATTTACTAAGCAATCATCATATGAAAGCCTCTTGAAGGTTTTTGGGTTTACCATTCTTGCAGAAGCAAACCAGCCACAATGAAGATGAATATTTGAAGGTGCACAACCTGAAACACAGGTGTTCACTATCTGAACTATGTACTGTGGGATCCCAGAAGAGGAATCTCTGCTTTGTGAAATGCTTATATCTCTATTTGTGCAAGTACCTGTTATTGAGAAAAATGCACCCTTTCAGACCCAAAATAGAAAAAGAATATTTCTTAATTCTAAAACCCAGGAAAGATTAAGTCTCGAGAACTTACCATGAACCAGAAGTTTCCTGTAACTTGGGTGTGACTGTTGCTGTATTTTCTTGGTAATTAGTGTAGCTGATTGGTTATTATTTTCATGACAACATTGCAAATGCTTATTTGAAGAAGCTGCATAAACTGATAAGTTACAAAAGGTTGTTAGTTAAAAACAAAAGGAAAGGATTTATTGGAAAGAAAGAATAGAAAAGTTTAGTATAATTACCTGATTGAATTCCAAGATTCCAAACTGCAATGATGAAGATCATCAAGAAAAGGAAGGTGCAAATATGGCAAGAAGTACTCATGATGATAACTTGGTGATCAATTTCAAGTTGAAATCTTTCTCAAATTCTATTGTCAGCAGTTAAAAAAATTAACAGTAATGAGGAAGAGAGGGAAGTGTGCTGGTCAAAAATACATATATATATATATATAGAAGAAATTGGGATTTGGTCTCCCCATTTTGATATGGAAGCAATTGACCTATAGCATGATGATCAGCCAATATAATGTAATTAGTTATAGGCAGAGCTGGGGAGAGAGTGAGGACCACTGCCAATTTCATTCTAATCAACAGTACTCTACTCCATAGATAGTGAGTTAAAAAAAAAATGGGAAGACAACAGAAATTTAATGCAGTAGCCAAAAGTGTTGCCTCATTCCTGTTATCCCCAATTCCATTTCAAAGAGAGATAGCGAAAGAGTTCTCAAAATTACTATTCAATCTGCAATTCCAGTTTCTATAAATATATTAATAGACATGTATATATATGCATATATATATATATATATATATATATTCAAATATTGACTTGCCAATAGTTTTTTTTTTCGACACTTAATAAGAAAAGTAATTGATTTTGAATCTATTGCATATGAATACTTACCACTAGCCGACAGGTTTAACCTTTAGGTAAATGGGACCTGAGGATGAAAATTGCCATGTCCCCATCTGAAAAATTACCATCTTTCCAGTTTTTTTCTGTAACATGCTTCTCTGTGTATTTCATATGAGAACACAGAGAAAGAAAAAGAAAAAGAAAAAGAGAATGTAATAAACTGTGTGAAATCCAGGACATTTTTCTTGGTTGGGAACTTATTGGATCTTCACCGTTCTCATAAAGAATTCAAGTGAAAAATACAATATAATAATAAAGAGGTTTGAGGACTGTGTTGTTACATCACATCCCCATTTTTGTACATACCCAGATACTGCAGCTCTTATCTTGTTGATGCATCCATTGGATTATAACCAATTTCTTGGTGAAAAAAGCAAAAAATTTATCCTTCCCAATTACACACTTTGCACAATACCAACCGTGTACTTGTTCTTAACTTTCAAACCCCATTTCACTTAAATGCATCTTCAGAAAAAAAAGGACAGATTTTCATGGAGTTACTGAGCTGTACAGCAAGGAGAGACACAGAGGGAGAGAGAGAGAAGGGCAGAGGAGTGTACATGGAGGGAGGCAGACACTGGGGCAGTACTCTGAATTAGAAGTTGCCCAAAACTGGAATTTGTAGGTAGAACCTCCTCTCCTGTTCAAAAAGAATGAAAGTTCCCTGTTTAAGCCTACTCCCAATAGGCCTATTTTCCAAATCCACGCTGTGAAAATGATACCCAAAGTCCAAACCCTATATATGGACGTTTCATTAATGGCTCCCTTAATTATTGAACAATCATCTAATTATTGTACACTCAACACCAATAGATATCTTTTTTAGTATAAATATGACAATTAAGGAAATTTGGTTAAGAAAAATTGGTTATGAATTTATCGTCCAAGATAATATGTATCTATTTTTAAATTGTATCTGGGTGTGTATTAATAAACAAAATTCGTATTTTTTAGATAAATTTCTGTTATATATGTTCCTTTTTTTGTTTTGGTAATGCATTTTTCATTTTTTAAAACAAAGGATTTCTATTAAGGAGAATCAACATGTAAAACTGTTACAATAGAACTAGGAAGTTATGTAACTAAAGCATGAGCTATCGCATTAGTTTATGGACAAATTCAACCAAACTTTATATCGAGTCTTTCTTTAAGAAAAAATAACTTTTTGAAACCATAATATCAAACTCAAACTAATCAGAATTGAAACATGAACAACAACTATTTCTTGAGCATAAATATGTATATAAAGATTTTATGTTAAGAGAAGTTAACCACATGTGAGAAATTAAGGCAGTTTTCTAAAGTAAATCTCCAAGAAAAATAGAAATTAGATTTCAATTATAATAAACTTTTATTTTCCTCCAAATAGCTAGGGGGCATTGAGAATTAATTATTCTCGATTAATTAAAAATTAAGCTGAACGTCTGTGCTCCACTAAATATTTAGTATACCTTTCATTTTCAAAAAAAAAAAAATATTTAGTATACCTTTCAATTAGAGCAAATGAAATATTTTTACTTGATTAGGAAAATTTTCTAGTTTAATCATTTTAAATAGGGCAAGCTAGGGGTTTCCAAGACAGAGAGAGTCAGTTACTCCATGAGTTTTATGAAGCCACATGAGTAGGATTTAAGAATTTCAGATTTTTTTTAATAGAAAGAGGAGATTTATATACATGTATCTATATATATATATATATATTATAAGATATTATGAGATGAGAAATATAATCTTAATTTATTGTTAAAAATTTATGATTTATGTGTTAATCCGTAAATTATATCTCACCTTACAAAGAAGGATGCATTAAGTATAAAACTTCTAAAATAATAGGAAAATATAAATTTCAAATTTAAAAATTGAAAACATATTATATATATATATATATTGAGGGAATATACTGTAATTTCTTAATAAGGTTGACAGGCTCGTAAAGATATGCTATTATTAGTAAAATAAAATATATAAGCTCAATTGATGGGTTAATATCATTTAACATCCCTAAAATTTTCTGCTTGTATTACTAAAATTTTAAATTTCTAATTTATCATAAGAAAATATTTCAACATTTAATTTATTCTTCTCATTAAAATCCCTGACTCCATTTTTTTAGTAACTAGACGGTGATGAAAAATAAAGTTCACCCTAAATCTCAAATACTAAATTCTAAAAAGTCCTGAATTATGAATCCTAAATCTTTTAAAAAATTCAAATTTGCAAAAGAGTTTGTTTTAAAATAATAAAAGAAAACCCTTATTTGAAAGCCAAAATCGCAATACTTCTCTAATCTTGTTTTTATCTCTAAAACATTATCTGTCAAAAAATCGAATTAAGTATTTTAGTTGGAAAGGAATTAAATATTGGAAGATTTTATAATATTAATCTGCAATTGATCAATTCTGTAAGAAAAGAAAAAAGGAAATCACATTGACAAATTTAAGTAATAATTGGGAAATTGGCACTGCTGGTACTGGTGCATATGCATGTACATGGTTCACGTGGCCGGGGAAAGGCTGGGTCAGTTCTGGCTTTTTATAGACGATCTGTCCAATGTCCCTGTTTAATATAATAAAGCCACGCCTAAGCCTTTTCTTTTCTTCCTTTCTTGTTTTCTTTTAAAATATATATATATATATATAAAGAGACCTTGTATCCAAATCTAAATGCGACATATCAGACAATTTCATGCAATCATGAAACTAAAATCAATTATCTGATCGGAGAACTCATTGAATTATAAAGGCCAAAAAGGAAAAATTTTAATAAATAAATAAAAAAATAGTGACTTTTCTATTTGTCTCTTTATAGACATGATAAATTTGAAAATTTCATTGTCTTATCATCAGACTACATTAATGACTGGATGTTTATTCGAGATGGCAGTGCTTCATCTTCTTAGATTGCCTATGCAATCTCAATTTACAAATTATTTATGGCTTCATTCAGAATCTCTCTCAATTTTGATTTTTGACATTATAATTATGAGTTTGGTATTTTTATTTTATTATTTTAGGTGTTAAAGATTTTATCTGCCAATTCATCTTTTATCTTTCATCATTCAGAATCTTTTTTATTAACAGATTGTGATATCTCTGTTAATTTTTGTTTATTTGATTATCTTTGTCTACTTGGGTTATCATACTCAAAAGATTTATGTACTGTGAGTTTTGTTTTTGATGTTATCTTTTTATTGCTAAAAAAGAGTATAATATTTAATTATTGTAATATTTTAATAATGATTAAAATTACATTTTAATTGCACATCAAAATTTCGTCTAGCTATAAGTGTATCTATTTAGATAATTTAAAGTTGATTCTCCCTCCTCTAATTTTAATATTATGAAATATATATATTTTTAATTGTTAAGTTTGGCGGTAAACGGAGAAATGAACGAAGGAGTACGGTTGGGTTTGGTTAATTGGATGGACCATATCAGGTTCTTTTACACAAAAATGGACCATATAAGTCTGATTTTATGTTAATGGGTTGGGCGCAAATTAAATGCGGCTCCTTTTCGTTGCAAGGTTCAACTGGGTCCGTGAGTTCTGGACCCTTCGGAGCCGACAATATCTGAACCACTGCCGCTGGTCCTATTTAGCCACCCTTCCTCCTGAAATTGTCCCTTTGCCTTGGGACTCTTGATTTTACTTTACTGCTGGATTTTTAATCTTTTTTATCGCTTAATTTCCGTCGTTTCACTCTTTTAGACACTGCCGTTTCAGTTTGTGGCTGTTAGTGCTGCGTTGCATAGGCTAAATTTGCAGTTACTGAGCATTCTGTGTCTTTGTTTTGGCGTTAATTGGCCCAAAGTAGATTATGCGATGCATTGCAAATGTTAAAAGGGAAAATTAGACTTAATTTTTTTTTATAATTTTTTTTTGTCAAGTTAGTTTATAATAAATTTATAATAAATCTATAATAAATTATATAAATTCATAATAAATTTATAATAAATCTATAAATAAATTCATAATTAACTACATAAATCTGTATTTTTATAAATTAATTATAAATTTTTATAAATTTAAATATATTTTAAAAAATATGATAAATTTAAATTTTTTTTTTATTTTTTCTCACATTTTTAAAAAATCTCTAATATTAAAACTGTACGTGTTGGGCCTTTGGCCTTGAGTTGCAACATTTTTTTAAATTTAATTTATGTTAAAAAAACCCTCAAATTTCTTCGCATGAATCAACTTTAGTCAACCAACATTAATTAAATTAAAATAGCAAGCTTTTATAATTTTGTTATTATCTGTTTCATATATATATATTTATAATTTATGATAAAAATATATAGATAAATATAATCAGCAGCAAACATGCCAAAAATGCATGGATCTGTCATTTCTACCAACTTCGTTGACTATTATTATTATTTGAATATTAATATAGAAACAGAGAATGGACCCCGTAAATATATATATATATATATATAATGCTCTGAAAATTAAGCTGTGACAAAATAAGCCAGGTAAAATTGCAATTTTAATAAATTAGGGATAAAATAAAGATTTTAGTTTGTAATATATCATTTATAATGATTATACATATTAATAATAAAAGTAAAAAATACTCACTCTTAATTTATCACAACTTAATCTCTTTAATGATGTTCAAAATATATATTTATTATCAGATAATAATTTAGTTATTATTATTATTATTTGAATATTAATATGGAAAGAGAGAATTGATCTATAGTCGAAAAAAATATATGTTCACTATTGGATGATGACTTAGTGTGCATTTATTATTATTATTATTTGATAACAATATGGAAAGAGAGAATTGATCTATAGTCGAAAAAATGTATGTTCACTATTGGATGATGACTTAGTGTGCATTATTATTGTTATTATTATTTGATAACAATAATAATAATCAAATAATAATAATAATAATTACTACTATTATTATTATTATTATTTGAATATTAATATGGAAAGAGAAAATCAATATAGTCGAAAAAATACTCACTGTTGGCTAATGACTTAGTGCATTATTATTATTATTATTGTAAACAAGCTAACTTAAAAAAAATGGATTTGACCGCATCAGCTTAATTGTAAGTTTGTAACATATCTACGTCAAATTGTGAAAGACAACATCGTCAATTTGGGTAAAAAATTTCTTTTCTTCTAAAACACTGCAAAATGGGTAATTCTCTACCTCACACGTGTCCTGCTTCTTTTCAGATCTTCTTTGGCTTTCTTCTCTATACTTCCATCAATGGCAAAACTATACAGTCACCAAACAACACTGCTTGCCCTTCCTTTGATTGTGGTTATAGCAGCCAAATCAGATACCCTTTTTGGCTTCAAAGTAATAATACACGTATCTCTAGTGCTTCTACTATATCCAATTCTGTTGAGTATGAGGAGTCATAAGGTGTATGGAGAGATAAGGATTGGAGAGATAAGGTGTCATACTCAAATTAGGCTATTGGTTATTGATTTCTAATTAAATTTGTATTGCTCTTAGTTTAGCTTGTGCTTCTATAAATACTCTTGTCAATATTTACTGTGTATGTGTAAAAAAACAGAGTTAATAATAAAAATACAATTCATTCAAGTGTTGTCTATTCTTTTGCTTCATCATCGTTTCTATTTTGGTATGAGAGCAGTTAAACAACATCATCATCAAATATGGCTACTTCATCCATATCAATTAACGTTGGAAACTTTGTTACATTGAAGCTCAATCAATGCAATTATCTTCTATGGAGAGAGCAGATTCTGAGTTTGGCTGAAAGCCAAGAACTCGTGGATCTTCTTACAAATCAACCGCCAGAAAAGCCAACAGAAACAGAATCAGATGCAACACAGCAATATGCTACCTGGCTGAAAACCGATCGGCTTCTACGAGGTTGGATTAAAGGAACATTATAGGAAGAAGCTTTAGGTCTGGTTATAGGGCTTAATTCCTCTTTTGAAGTATGGGAAGCTTTGAAGGAATCATATGCTCAAGATTCCCAGGAGAGGGAATTCACACTTCGTCAAAACCTAGCGTATATGCGCAAAGAAGAAACCACAAAATTGTCAGACCATGTTCGACAATTCAAAGAGATTTGTGATAATCTGGCAGCCATTGGAAAACTAGTTCCAGAAAAAGAAAAAGTTTATTATCTTCTTACTAGTCTTGGACCACAATATGAATCTTTTACCACCACTATGCTCAAGCCACCACGACCTTCTTATACGGAATTGATTTCGCAATTGCAAAATCACGATCAGCGTCGCTCTTGGTATACAATCTCTAGTAATGAGTTTGCTGCCCACACACCTCATCTTGCCTTTTACTCACAGCAGCAGCAAAGTAAGACGCAGAGGAATGGTGCATCATCGTTTGCTTCAAACGGCAGAGGATTTCAGGCTCAAAGTCCGCAGCAGAGGACACCAGGCCAGCGTCGTCCTCCACCACAAGGACAGCGACGTATGACTTTAGAAGAACGAGAATTATATCAGAATGAGGTTTGCCAAATCTGTGATCGACGAGGTCATGTTGCGAAGATCTGCTGGTGGAGATCCAAAGAGAAGGCACCCATAACATCTGGAGAACTACCTCGTGCTCTTACTACTTTGACACTAGATAACTCAATTTTCGAACCAGACTGGACAGCCGATACAGGTGCGACAGACCATATGACTGGTCAAACAGGTATGATTACTAACTTGAAAAGCTTTAAGAGTAATGATTCAGTTATTATTGGAAATGGAACTACAATGTCTATTGAAGGTACAGGTAAGTCAGAAATTAAACAAAAAAATCACACTCTTCCACTTTCAAATGTTTTATACATACCTGAGTTAACAAAAAATTTAATGTCAATAAGTAAGCTTACAGATGATTTTTCAGTGAACTGTGAGTTTTCTAATGTTGATGTTGTTATAAAGGATCGGGAGACAGGAAGCTCACTCATGAAGGGGCCAAGAAAGGGTAACTTGTATGTTTTGCCCGGAGATTGTTCAGAGGCTCATTTTGCGTCACATCTCAAAGCTTATAGTGCTGATGTCTGGCATCAGCGTTTAGGTTATCCACAAGAATCTGCTGTTCAACGGTTGAAAAATAAAAATCTTATTAGTCTTTTTGTGATAGTTGTCAATTAGGAAAATTAAGTAAACTACTTTTTAATATTTCTATGAGTCAATCAAGTGAACCATTTGATAAATTATATTGTGATTTATGGGGTCCTGCTCCAGTTCTGTCAATTAATAAATTTCGATTCTATGCATGCTTGGTTGATGATTACTCTAAGTTCACTTGGCTAATTCCATTAAAGCAAAAATATGATTTTTATACTGCTTTTCTTGCCTTTGAGCAGTTTGTACTAACACAATTTAATAAGAAAATTAAAGTTCTGCAAACAGATGGTGATGGAGAATTTGTGAACACTGCTCTTTCCTCACACTTTCTTAAAAAAGGTATTAAGCATATTATTTCCTGTCCGTATACACCAGAGCAAAACGGAGCTGTAGAACGGCGTCATCGAATCATACGCGAGCTTGGCATGACAATGCTCTATCATAGTCATGTTCCTTTATATTTATGGGTTGAGGCTTTTTCAACGGCTGTCTGTTTAATGAATAGATTGCCATCTTCTTCAATTAACTTTGACATTCCTTATTATTTGTTGTATAAAAGTAATCCAGAGTATTCCCATTTAAGAATCTTTGGTTCAAAGTGTTTTCCTTATGTATGGGATACTAAGAAGAACAAATTTGAACCTAAAGCTAAAATGTGTGTTTTTGCAGGTTATTCTACACAGTATAAGGGCTACAATTGTTTTGACCCAATTTCTAAGAAATTTATTATCTCTAGACATGTTACTTTTGATGAAGGAGTATTTCCTTATAAGTCTGATAAATTGGTCTCAAAATCTTGTGTAGGAAAAATTGTTGATGAATGGGTTCAAATGTGCTCTGACCCAGTGACGAACACGTTGTCTGAAGATGAAATTAATAGCAATCAGCTTCAAATGGGTTCTCAAAATGAGTCTGCCGGTGTACAAGAAACGGTGTCGTCCTCTCTAGCTGAGGAAGCGACGTCGTTTGCTGAAAATGAAGAAAAGCAACACCTAAATTTAGAAGATCACCCACTTTGTTCTAGGTCACCAACCGCAGTATCTCCATAGCAAGAAAAACCAATTCTGGTTTCACAATCACAGGCAGAGGCTGAACAATGTCCGCGAGATCGAGTAGAGCGTGAACGATTCAGGACCTATCAACGGAGACAACGATCAACACCAGTGGTAGGGAAAGCTTCTGATTCGACGACGGAGAAGGAGCTTTCTGAACCTGTAAACGCAGAACAAGAACAAGGTAATGATTCTAATCCTCAAACTGATTTGATACCTATGGACTGTTCGAATGATTTGCACGATGAGTCACAAGTTCAAAACCAAGTAAGTGTGTTTTCTCAATCTGATTTTACTTGTGAACCAATACAAACTGTAGACCCTGATCTTTTTATTAATGATTCTGAAACTAGTCAGTCCTCTCATCCTATGATTACTAGGTCTAAGTTTGGCATTTCTAAGCCTAATCCTAAGTATGCTTTGACTGTTGATTATATCACGTCTGTGCCACGTGAACCTAGGACTGTTAGTCAAGCCTTAAAACATCCAGGATGGCACTCTGCCATGTTAGAAGAATTAAATGCTTTACACCATAATAAAACATGGGTTCTTGTTCCTCGTGATAAGAATATGCATGTAATTGGTTCAAAATGGGTGTTTCGATCTAAGCTAAAGACAGATGGTTCTCTTGATCGATTGAAGGCTCGGTTAGTTGCAAAAGGATATGATCAGATTGATGGTATTGATTATGTTGAAACCTTCTCTCCAGTCGTCAAGCCAGGTACGATTCGATTAGTCTTATCTTTTGCATTAGCTTCAAATTGGCCAATTCGCCAATTAGATGTTAAAAATGCCTTTTTACATGGATTTATCAGTGAAGAAATATACATGGAACAACCACCTGGTCTTGTTGATTTAAATTTTCCTCAACATGTGTGTAAGTTGCAACGTGCTTTATATGGGTTGAAACAAGCCCCTCGTGCTTGGTTTGATCGACTTAGTCAATTTCTTATTCGTTATGGTTTTACATGTAGCTTAGCAGATCCTTCTTTGTTTAGTTTTCATTCTGATTCAGGTACATTAGTTCTTTTAATTTATGTTGATGATATGCTGCTTAGTGGTTCTACAGTTACACTTATTGATTCATTTGTTGATTTGTTGAGTAAAGAATTTGCCATTAAGGATCTTGGTCATTTACATCACTTTCTTGGTATGGAGATTCATGAGACTACCACTGGATTGCATCTTTGTCAATCTCACTATGCTATTACCTTGCTTGAGAAATTTGCTATGTTAGACTGTAAACCTATGACTTCGCCACTTGATTCTAAGATAGATATTGTTAGTTCTTCTCCCTTGCTTACTGATCCATTGCAATATCGAAGTATAGTAGGAGCTCTTCAATATCTCACTTTCACACGTCCTGATATAGCTTTTAGTGTTAACTTTGTCTCACAATTTATGCAGAGCCCCACTACTGCTCATATGAAGCTAGTCCACCGTATTCTCCGTTATGTCAAAGGTACGTTGAATTATGGAATACACATTACAAAAGACTCAACTTTGGCTTTGCGGGGTTTTTCCGATGCAGACTGGGCAGGATGTCCTTTAACACGACGCTCAACAACAGGATATTGCATCTTTCTTGGAAGCAATATTGTTTCTTGGTGTGCCAAGAAACAACACACAGTCTCCAGGTCAAGCACTGAAGCAGAATATCGCGCTATGGCACATACTGCTGCAGAAATAACTTGGCTTACTTACATACTTCATGATCTACAACACTCAAGCTTGCCAACGCCTGTCCTGTATTGTGATAATTTGAGTGCTTTGTATCTTACTATTAATCCTGTTTTTCATGCACGCAGTAAACATATTGAGCTCGACTATCATTTTGTTCGAGAAAAAGTAGCACAAGGATGCCTAATAACTAAGCATGTATCCTCTCAAGAGCAAGTAGCGGACATTTTTACAAAACCTGTTTCAAAGCTTTCGCTACCATATTTTGTAGCCAAACTTCGCCTCAAACCTCGGCCAAGTTTGCGGGGGGATAATAATACACGTATCTCTAGTGCTTCTACTATATCCAATTTTGTTGAGTATGAGGAGTCATAAGGTGTATGGAGAGATAAGGATTGGAGAGATAAGGTGTCATACTCAAATTAGGCTATTGGTTATTGATTTCTAATTAAACTTGTATTGCTCTTAGTTTAGCTTGTGCTTCTATAAATACTCTTGTCAATATTTACTGTGTATGTGTAAAAAAACAGAGTTAATAATAAAAATACAATTCATTCAAGTGTTGTCTATTCTTTTGCTTCATCATCGTTTCTATTTCAAAGCCAACAATTCGATCATCATTATTGTGGGTATCCAGGATTTAATCTCTCTTGCAATGATCATCATCAAAGCTTAATGTTGCATCTCTCTAATGGTGATGATGATATTAATTATCCCGTTAAAGACATTAATTACTCTAATAAATCACTGGATGTTGCCTACTCTTTATCATTAAAGCAGCTTGTCCTAAATTAACAACCCATGATTTTACAGTAAACACAACAACTTCCTTGTTCAACAGTTCATCAGGCAATAGATTTTTGCTGTTCTTTTATAATTGCAGCTTATACCCACCTTCACTTTCACATATAGAATGCTTAAAGTATGGTGCTAAGAGGTCATTTGTGTTCAAGGCAGGAGCAATCCCAGAATTTGATGGGCATAGATATTGTGAGTCAACTGTAACTGTGCCTGTGATTGGTAATAAGGCAGTGAATGGAGATTTGGTTCAAGATTTGTTCAAGCTTTGAGAGATGGGTTCAAGTTGACATGGAAGCAACAAGATGGGGTTTGCCAGTTATATGAAGCTAGTGGTGGATTTTGTAGTTACTGCAATGGCGGATCTAATAACTTCTTTTGCATTTGCAAGAATGGAAGAAACTTGATTAATTGCCATAATATTAATGATACTTCTTCTGGAAAAGGTAAATTCATTTTACCGAAGTTGAACACTCATAGCAAGCTTGTTTATTGGGTAATTTTCACTCGTTGTCTCTTGAGAACTCGCTGATACAAAAAGCAAACTAAAAGGATCATAAGGTGCATTAGTGAATTCTCAAATGACGACGAGTGAAAATTACCCTTTGGTTATTAGCAATATTTAGCATTGGAAGTTTTCTGATTGCATTGTTTATTATGGCAGCTGGTGCTGTTTCAATTCGGCAAGAACCAAATTATGTTGGCATAGGTGAGTATTTTAATTCTTTATATATAGCAGAATATAATTAGCTTTTATCTACTGGTGTTTTTTTAGTGATCCGGCTAGCATTTTGATTTATAAATCATGCACTATTAGAAAGAAAATAGAGAATAACTAGAATTATTGAAATCATGAGTCTTGGTATCGAGATAAAGTACATATATTCTTGAATAATAGATTTAAAATCGATTTCTTATCCGGTGCAGTGCATTCACGTGATTAATTAAGAGAAGCTTTTTGTGACATGTTTGGCTGACAGGTGTACTGCTTTTTGGGGGGTTTTGGTTACCACTGCAACTGTGTTCTATTTCTTCCAGAAGAAGAAGATTGGCTCTTACAAACCGGTTTGAATAGCATGCTTAGGAGCATATATATATATATATATATATCAGCCAGTTCCTCTGTTATTGTTGGAAACAAAATAACTGTAAAATATCCTTATTATTATGTGGTTTCTAGCTTATAAATTTAAAACTTGGTACTTTTTTTGAATCCAAAGAAAGCACCAACAGGGCTTAGTTGATCAGTGTAGGATAAAAAAAAAATTCGTATTTTTAGTCAATCTCATTATAGTTCAGGTCAAAGAATCAATCCACATACACTTCACTTTTAGAGATATATTTAATATATATTTGATTTATTAAAAATATATTCAAAAGGTCAAATATTTAAAAAAAATTAAAAAAGTAACAAATATTTAAAAATAAAAAAATAAAAAGTAACTTATATTGTAATTTCACCCTGACCAACAAGCAACAGTGAACAGGCTTTAGCTTTGTTTCTTTAAAACTGCAATATAAAAGAAGAAATAAAAGAGGATAGAATCTTTATTTTTTACTTATAGCATATTTTTTATTTTTTATTTTTTAAAAATATCTTATTTTTTAATATATCTTTAATAAACTATACTAAATATATACACAAAATTATATAATATACTAAAACTCCTATCAAAATAAATAGTAAATTTTCACTCAAACCATCTTCATTTTTTCAATTTTATCCTCTTTTCTATTTCTTTTTTAGCTTTTGTTTTTTTAAACTTTTATTTCTTTTATTTATTTTTTATTTATAACATACTAAAACTCCTACTAAAATAAATAGTAAATTTCCACTTAAACCATCTTCATTTTTTTTATTTTCAATTTTATCCTCTTTTCTATTTCTTTTTAGCTTTTGTTTTTTTAAGCTTTTATTTCTTCTTTTTTTTTTACTTTATTTTCTTTTTTATTTGTAACATACTAAAACTCCTACCAAAATAAATAGTAAATTTTCACTTAAAAGGAGTGTTTTTAAAGTTAAAATTTAAAAAAATATTTTTAAAATAGCAAAAAAAAAAGAAATATTTTTAAAATTATTTTTATTTTTAAGGGTATTTTTGAAGAAATCCCTTTAAATCAAATAATGAAGCTCAGTGGAATGGATCCTTAGTCAATGGACCCACAAAAATTGAAATAAACACTGTATTAGTGGGTTAAACAAAAGCCCAAACAACTATTTTCCTTTTCAATTGAGCTTAACAAACAGGTTAATTTCAGCCTATTCATGGCTGTGTAAGGGTTTCAAGTTTTATCAAGGGTTTTAGGCATTAATAAATGTCTCCCCTGTTGAATATCTTCACTGTTTAGTGTCTGCTGCTTATTAATTCGCTACTAAATAATTCACTTTCCCTTGCCAATTTCTTGATTTGTAGCTTCCATGGCTTTTCTTTACCAAACACTCCATTATACTTAATTTTCTCTCAGTTTCTTTCTAGGGTTTCCATTTATAAAATGGAGGATTTGATTGTTGATGATGATGATTTTGGCACTATATAAGCGGACGTTGAAGTCCAAGCCAGTTCTGCCATAAATTCCATATCAAATTTCGCTAAATTATACACAGAAGAAGTAGTAGTAACGGAAGAATGTAATAATGGCAACACCATTAAGCAAGTTAATCCTATTCTAAATCTCGGGTCAGTTTCAGATTCGAAGCAATCGAAATCAATCTGCGAGAAACTGTGCAATTCGGAGGCGGATGGAAGTGATAGTGAGGATGATTTGAATATAGTGTTGAATGAGGATTATAGGAGGCTTCCAGTTGCTGTAGAGGGAAATGGTTATCTGGATGGGTTTTGGGAAGATGGTAATGAGGATGAGATTGGATTTTGCGGTGTTAGAAAGGGATTTGCTAAGAATGGAGTGAATCCCAATGCTAACGGACATGGAGGTGAGCGAGGGAACGGAGTAAAGGGTAGTAATAACTCGCCGTATCTATCTCCATCTAAATCTGCCAAAAAGGTGATGCGGAAGATAATAGGTGCACGCAACTAAAGATCTCAGACACAGGTCAGGTTGCTAATATTCGTAACTCAGCCAATTCAATAGTATCTCATAGTGGATACGGTTTCTCACTTCCATGGTATAGGTGAGTAAAGGCAACTATTATCTAATTCATGCCATCAAAGTTTCTTTACATTTTTTAGAGACTTAGTTGTGTGCTATGCGCATTAGAAAGCAAATAGGTTTTCTGTGTGTAATTTAAAATGAAAAGCAAGGGCATATGCTTGTTAACATTTTGTTAGGCTGATGTTACAGAAATGATGGATGACTAAGGGCAGTTTTGGTGGTTAATTGCATTGGTTTTCATTCTTCAGATTGACATGGTCTTTGGAGTGTTAACAATCTTTCTTCTTCATTTCAGGACTATACTGGATGTAAATATTGATGCATTTGAAGAGAAAAGGTGGAGGTATCCTGGAGTGGATATGTCTGATTTTTTCAATTTCGGTTTCAATGAAGAAAGTTGGAAAGAATACCGCATCTCCCTGGTAAATATTTGAACATATACATACTTGTGTAGTGCCACTCAAGTGGGTTCTCTAGTTGACCTTTTAGGCTAAAAGTTCACATGTACCAGGCCATAGGGCTGGATCTACATTATCTTTTTGTGCAGTGAATTTGGGGTCATTTCATGTGTGGATGTTTTGAGGGGGGCGGGAGAGAGCAGATTGCACATGCTTGGGTATTTACTTAGATGCTGAAAGATTAGGACACCCTGCTAGGGGGAAAACCTTCGGTCATAGATTGTATCCTACAGCTTCTGTAAACAAACTATGATTATGATTATTTTTCATATGAAATAACCTTTGGTCACTGAATATTTGATATCCATTACAGGAGCAATGCCGGCAACATTCTCATGTCTGCTGTAGATCTTCAAAACATACTCGGGTGAGTAAGTTTGATATTTTATGGGTGGCTGTGGATGGGGTTGAGCCTTGCTTCAACAATTAGTTTTTTCCTTTGTGATACAAAAGTCATGGAGTTTGAGTTGTGGATACAACAATTTCTTTGCAAAAAAGCTGTGGGAAGATTCTTGTGCATAGGACACCATATATTTTTTGGTATCTCTTGATGGCCATTGAGAAATTATGTGAAATATTGGATTACAACAGTTTTGTGTTTGTATTGAAACTAGGCCTACGAAATTGGATTGGAGGATGAAAGAGCAGCTCAAGTGACTGTAGCTGAGGATATTGCTCAACCTGGATTATCATCAAAATCTGCAGAAATGGGAGAGAGGCTGTTGGCATTGGCATGACTGAGCCAATAACTACTTCTTTCTTTGACTTTAATTTTTACTGAAATTATTTTCTCTTAATTATATGTGATTCATTGAATATGGTTAGTGACTTAGTATTATTGTTCAGCCAAAAGGAAGAGCAATTCAGGTTGAAGATAACACTGGTGAACGTCAATCAACAATGAATGCAAGGCGTCCACGAATTTGGGATCCTAATGTTGTGATGCAGGTATAATTTTGCAGTAGTTATCTCTACTTTGCTTACAGTAACAAACCCCATATTGCAATACTAATTGCATTTTTGGGAGCAGATCAATGTGCAAGATTTCGATAACAATTTCTGTGGCTCTGGTGAGGAGGAATTCCACCATATGGATGACAATGGACAAGAATCATCAAAAAACAGGGATATGCATGCAGATGATATAAAAGATGTGCACTATTCTGGTAGTGCCAGCGAAGATGAATCACCTTCAAATGCCTTGGGAAACATAGAGCCTTTTTCCATGAGCAGGTTTGAATCACTTATATAATAATCTTGTTTTGGTATATCAAAAATGCAGTTATATCTATACCAGAATGATATCCTATGTCTTTCCTACAGAATTATTTTGGTATTGTGTGTCCATGTTGAAGATAGGCAGTTATGGCTGTTAATGATATTGAACCTAATAAATCACATTTTCTAAATGAAGGCCGAAAATTATTATTTCTTATACTTGAAACATTTTCTAATATAGTAGAAATAGGGTCGATACATTTTGGTATTTGTGCTTGTTAAGTTACCAATACTTCAAGGATGATTAATATCTATGACTCTCTCACTGGTTTAGATTTCACTTTATGTTGAAGGGGAATGATTGTAGAATGTTACCTTATTTGGATACGCCACTTATAAAATGTTTGTTTTATTTGATTAGGAGTTCCCAGCCAGTGTTAGAGTCTAGTCAAATGCTCCTGGACCCTGATAATCATGACAGAGATCAGAAATCTGGTGCTGATAGATATCATAATGATAAGGTAAATGCACAATCTATAGAAGACATTGCTGATGAAGTGGAAACTTTAGAGAAGGTAGAGGAAGAAAATGGCAAGAATACATGCAAGTCAGATAAATTCCTGATTGAAAGAGAATTATTTGTTGGTGACAGGAGTTATTTTGGCTTGACGCTGTCATGTTCAGAAAGTGATTCGGATGCATCCCGAAATAGTGGGTATGGCATTCCTGAAGTGTCTGGTGGTCCTTTGAGAAGGCAACCCTCAGGCACTATGTTACAGGAGCCTGTTGCATCTGTCTGTAGGTGCCCTAGGAGTTGTAGCCCAGTGAGGAAACTAGATAATTACCAATGTTATTCAAGAAATACGCGATCTATCCAAGAAGGTGGGCAGCATCAAAACGAGAGGCTCCACAGAGTTCCTGAAGGGAAGATGCACCCTTATACTGATAGTGATGCCTCTCCTGTGTCTAGGGATCAATTATCTAGTGATTGTTACAGGCATACAGGAAGGTTGCATGATTATGATGATGGAGAAAACTTCTTGTATGATAGGCCGAGAGATTTTTGTAGTTATGATGGTGAAAGGTTGGCTAACAAACATTTTCACAAAAAATATCACCAGAACGTTAGAGGTGAAATGGTCCATGGGAAAGAAGGAACTGGATTGAGGACAATTTGTTTGACAGGGGTACAGATCGGGGTTGTGATAGAAGAGGATTTTCTCCCAAGGGCATGATTCCTCCCACTTGCAGAGAGTCCAGGAATTTGGTTTCCAAGTACAACAAAATCAAAGAAACAGATATTCAGTGGACAAGGAAGGGTAACAGTATCCGATCTGGGAAGAAAACCAATCGTGATGCATGTTTACTTGATCATAAAAACCTTGATGAGTTGATCCTACCAAAATATGGGAGATCCATTTTAGCCACAAACTGGAAAAGAGTGTCTTTGGATGAAAAATATGGTTCATGCGATCCCTTTATTGGGAGAAAAACAAAAAGCTATGGAAGAAGAGTTCCATGTCGTTACTGTCCAACTATGAATTTGAAGAAGTCATGGTGTGCTGAAAGTGAAGATGATTGGGATATGGATCAACAACGTTTTTCCTCTTGGTCTCACAGAGAATCTCATGAAGCCAATGAAGAAAGGTGGAAGGATACGATGTCACTAAGAAGCAGCATGTTTGACTCTAGATTGGCTGAAAGATATGGGAGCCATAGGAGAGAAATGAGGGGTAACATATGCAGGGACAGCCATTTGGCTTGATAGTTATAATAATATAAATGCAGAAGATGGAATGATTTATGTTGATGATCAGGTTGCTTGGCGGAGGAGAAAGTTTAATTGGCGATCTAGAATGCGGCATCGGATGCAAGGTGATTCAGGTCCAAGGCATCATGATGATGAATTTTATGCTGAAAAGTCTTCATGTTCATATGAAAAATCTTCTAGACATGAAAGGATTCGTGCTGAGTATGGATCATCCAGTGGTTGGATGGTTGTTGATGATATGCAGTTGGAGTGGCATGGATATAAAATGTTCAATGGAGAAAGTAGTGCTCAGTTTGTTAATAGAAACCCTAATATGATGAGTGGATTTGAGCATGTGAAGACAGCCAGGAGGTGCAATGATTCAGTTGACTTGATTTTGGGGGAAGGAAAGGTAAACTTGGGGAAACTGGTGTCAAAACCTTGTACCACTGTACTTATTAAGTGCTCTAGTTATGAGCATGTCTTCTTTATTCTTGTTAATGCCATCTTATTGCTTGTTTGCCCTCATCTCTTTCCATCTTGCATTTATCATATAGTCCAATTTATGAAGGTCTCTAAGCATTAGTCTTTATTCCTGGATACTCGGGTGTCCAATGACCAGTCATGTTAAAGAAACAGGGAGGTTCGTAATTAAATAGACCCTTCTTGCTACTTGCCTTATTACCAAACTATGATGTGATGTTCTCAGGCTATGGATTAGTTATTCTATTATCATGCTTCCTATCTCTTGGAAGATCAGCACAAGGTTAGAAGTAAAACGTCCTTATTGTTACTGTCGTTGGGTCTTTATAAGATTGGGAAAAATCAACTTGAGGATTTTTCTTTGATGAACTACTAGGAAAAAATAATTAGATTTGATGGAGCAAGGTTTTGACAAGTGTTACAGATTATAAAATTGCTTAATCCTTTTTCTGAATTTAGCCAATGATGTACTTCTGAAAATTATGTTTAAATGTGTTTTATGCATTACCTAATGTAGAAGAGCTTGTTCATAATTTGTGGTCTTAATTTATCCTTTACTAGTTGAACTAAGGTATTTTGGTCATATAAGTTAATCATCTTGCATAAATCTTAAATTTGTTGTTGGAACTCAGGCATTTTGGTTCAGAAAAGCAATGTTATTGCTGCTTTGTAATGCAAGAAAGTGGCATCATAATGAGTACTATTTGTCTCCAAAATTACAGGATTTTTTTTTATGTTTCTCTCAGTTCTCTCAAAATCTTAGGTAACCACGGATAGAGAAGTTCTTCAGCAACAAATGACTTTTTTGTATGACATGATACGTGTATGTGACCATCAATATCATTACATCCACACTGTCATTTCCTGTGCATGGTTCTTCGCACAACAAAAGGATTGTTAGTGCTAATAAACAATAACAAGGAAGTTGCGCAAGATTGTTAGTGCAACACTGTCAAAGACTATTTGTCTCAGAATGTCTGTTCCAGTCACTGTAATACCATTTTTGTACAGATTTTTTTATGAGAGTCTGATTTTGAGGCTGTTCCTTGAAAGCTATTAATATGCTGTTATTTGCAACATTTCTTGTTTATGTGTTTCGTACTTCTGTTGATTCTTTACTTTCCTGCCTTTCATATCTTGCCATTGTGAATGTCACTGATTTGCAATATATAGAATGTTGCTGCTGCTGAGAACTTTTTGAGGCATTCATAGATATCTGTTATATGTTTAGTTGGATTTTACCGTGCATAGAACTCTCAGTTGCGATGCTACTATAACATGTGTTACTGATAGTTTGATAAAGCATTCGTCGCACATTTTCTTTCTCTGATCAAGGCATATGATAATTGATTTTTTATTGTGAGAATATGGATCGCTTGATACTTTTATAGCTAAGTGTAACATGAAACAATATCATATGAGATAAATTAAGTTATGACACCTCTTTTAGTCGAGTGGTCTCTTTCACCTTTCTTTTTATTTTCTTCCCTTTTCTCTTGGATATTCATCCTTTTAAGACAATCCATTGCGATCTCAATCTTAGTGAAATTTGCTGTTGAGTGACCGTGTAATGTTTGATACTTTGGTCTTTGGATCTTGTTTACTAATAAATTTCTGACAGTCTTGAGACCTGTATTTCTTCTGAATATGTTGTTTGCCATTTATTATTTTACTTCATAATGAGGGTGGACAAGTACTACTCTGGTACTATAATACTGTGCTTAATAGTTTTACTTGGGTATAATCTTCATGTTTTACTCTTGCTCTGCTTATCAAATGTAGGCTACAGTTATTTTTGTTTGATAAGCTCCTAAAGGCTTGAGTTTTTGTCTGGTAGCTGGTTTATCTGTAGTTAGGTGTAATTGGGTAACATTTTCCTATGACAAATACATTCTGCAGTCCTTGGGAAGATGTTCCACCACTGAAAGTTTGATGTCCCGTGGTAAATTTAAAAAGATGGATCGGAAGTTTGCTAAGGAGCTGGATGTTTTGAGGGATTGTAATGAAACTCGGAGTGGAAAAACAACCCAAAATAGTATTTCAAAGAATGATGGCAGCCAAAATAATGAGAAATGGCAGGATAAGTTCCCAGCTAGAGGGCATGACAAAAATTTGGATATTGAGGAAGGTCAGATTATGTCAGAAGAACCGATCATAGAAGACAGGTTGGAAGAGAAACATGCATCTGGTAGTGCAACACCATTGCGCAGTATAAAGAGGAGAAATTTTCAGAGTTGAAATATTTCAAGAGGAAAGGAGATAAAGAAGGGATATGATGAGCAGCGGATACTGGACACATTAGCAAAGATGGAAGGACGACGGGAGCGCTTCAAGGATCCGGCGGTGGGGTGGAAGCTAGGGTTTTGTCATTACAGGTACATCTCATGTAGGGATCTTTATATATGTTGATATACAGTCTGAGACTTGAGCTTTCCTTGGATATTCTAGATGAATGAGAAGAAAAAATCCAGTTACTGACTGGCATATTGAGGTTGGATTTTTTTCAATTTTTTTTAAAGGAATTTGCAGGTACAGCTGACCTTTTAAGTTATTTTCTCTCTTGATGTAATAAAATTTTTTGATTTTTAGGGAGGGTTGCAACATTCCTCTGCTGCAATTTTTGATCTTCGTTGCTTGATTTTTTTTAGTGTCCTTTCATTGTTAAATTTATTGGTGGAAATAAAAATAATGATCACAGAAGTGATCATTTGGCAAAGCATAATGGCCAATACACTGCTTGAGTTTATGTTTCTTGATCTTCGCATGGAAATGCGTTGGTACAATTTGGCAGTTTTGAAGGCATAATGTAGCCCCTTCGGACCTTCTTGGAAAATAATTGATTTTGAATCTCACTTAAAAGAACATGAACTTATTGTTCAATTATTCCTCGTTATACATTGTAATTTATTTTACTATTCTTGTTTATCTACTTGTCTAAAATTTTAATTTCCAATACATAAAATCAGAAATTTGAATCTTAGTAAATTCTTTCTTATAAGAATCACCAATATTATAAAAAGAAAAATTGAAGTTTTTTTTAACTGTAAGAAAAATTAAAGTTATTTGTCTATGTATTGGATTTGGGCAAATGTTTTGGCTTTATTTTGTCTACATGCTTGAGATTGTTGTCCCTTGATTAGATTAATGATTTTCAACCAACAAAAGGCCTCCACGTGCCCAAAATATCAGCCACGTAGACTGAATGGCTAAGCCACATGAGATGTGGACTACGTGGCCACTCTCAAGCCACTGCTTCTGAAGATGCAATTACTCAAATGCCCTTTATTCATATTTCGCATTTAGCAGTTTCTTTTCAATTTTTTTTATGAAAGAAACAATTAAAAGAGAAAATGTTCAACTTTTATATCATCCAGAATTACTAACAATCCCACAAACAAATACCTTTTCCCCTTTCATATTAGTCGATAGTAATAGTTTTAATTTTTTTTTGTCTTGTTAGTATGAGACACGAAAATTAAATTTGAATATATCATTCAAACTAAATATTTGTTTATTATTAAATCATGTTTTAACTTAAAAAGTTTGTTTTTTAAAAAATAGTATATATTAAAATTTTGAAATTAATTCATTATATATTTATATCGATGGAACAGAAAAAAAAATTGATTATGAATAATATGTAGTTAATCGCTGATTATTTTTCGCAAGATAATTGAAAATTAAAAAATTTATAAAAATAATTTAAAGATAAAAAATTATAAAAATTATTATCCAATAAAAAATTTACTAAAATATTGTATATATTAATTTTCATATTTCATAATAATAATAATAGTTTTATTAAATAAAAAATATAATAAAATAAAATTTTAAAGAAACAATAAGTATTTTATGTAATTTTTTTTAGAAAAAAATTAATTGAAAAGCCAAAAGAAAAGGCATATTGGTCATTTCGAAGGTTATATTGGTCATTGCGTCTTTCCAATCCTAACATGCTCTTCCACGTAAATTGGACCAGTTTATTTGTTTGTTTGTTTTAATACAGTTAATAACGGAAATTAGGGAAAAAAAAATGAACGTTCTCCCCTCCTCTGCTTCTTCTTCTTCTTCCTCAAAACCAAGTTTCAGTCTTTTTACTTCCTCTCAAAACACTAACCAGAAAAACACAAATTCAACCTCAAAATTATTATTCAAAATCCCCAACAAGTCGCTCACAATCCCATTCTCTTCCAAGCAATCCGGTCCAGTTTTAGACCGAAGACTACTCTCCTCTGGCTCATCATCAAGAAACAGAAAATTAACCTCACTAAACGAGTCGGAGAAAGATTCTTTGGACCGACTTCTTGTGGTTCGCCGGCCGGCGGTTGAGGTTCCCGGTGAAGAACTAAGTCAGAGTAGTTCTGATAATGTTTTTGATGATAATGAGAAGAAATCTTCAGCGATCATTGATGAAAATCTTCAGGAATTTGCTAAGAAGATGCCCATTTTTGAGCCAGGGAGAATCGGGGCAGTTTCTCCTCAAGAAAAGCCTCTTACAGTGAATTTAGATTTGGCCTTGTATAAGGCCAAGGTTTTAGCTAGAAGTTATAGATATGCAGAAGCTCAAGAGATGCTAGAAAAGGTATATCTGCGTGTACATGTATCGAATTAATTTATTGTGATTTTATTTGGGAAAAATTCGAAATTTATGTTGAAAAATTGGGTTTTGTTTTATTTTGTTTAAAGTGTATACGTTATTGGCCAGAAGATGGGAGGCCATATGTGGCATTGGGGAAGATACTGAACAAGCAATCCAAAACAGCAGAAGCTAGAGCTGTGTACGAGAAAGGGTGTCAAGCAACTCAAGGAGAAAATGCTTACATTTGGCAGGTCAGTGATTTTATAAACATTTAGGTTTTAAATCTTAAAACAACTTTGGCAAATTGGTTCTCTCTAATTTTGATTTTAAAACAATGAAAACTCAACTCCAGGAGGTTTTAATCTCAAGTTAATCAGGCCGTTATATGGATTCTCTTTTTTTACTTGAAGCGATTATAGCTACATCTTGCAAGTGATAGGATTTTAAAACAATGAATCTTAATACAAAATTCTTACCCTTTTTGGGTTGTGATTAGTTCATATTGGAGTTCCAGGCAACATAGAGTGAAGGTTTTATATGCTGAAACATTATGTAGCTGTAACTTGCGAACTTGCATAACTCACTTATGATTATTATTATTATTATTATTATTTTTTTTGTTGTCCATGAGAGAACTATCTAGTTTTTAAATATTGCAATTTCAATCTGAAGGCCTCCAACCATTGATTTTGGGAATTATTGCATAATGTTGATCATAGTACTGCAACCAGTGATGTGGACAATTCATAGAGAATTAACGGTATGAATTGTATTCCTTGCCTTCAATTTTGTATTTGAAATTTAAAAGTGCCTGTTCTGTGCCTCTTGGGACAGTGCTGGGCTGTTTTGGAAGATAAGGTGGGTAATATAAGGAGAGCAAGAGAGTTATTTGATGCTGCCACAGTTGCTGATAAAAGACATATAGCTGCTTGGCATGGTTGGGCAGTTCTAGAGCTAAAACAAGGAAATGTCAAGAAGGCAAGACAATTACTTGCAAAAGGCCTTAAGTTTTGCGGTGGAAATGAGTATGTATACCAAACGCTTGCAATGTTGGAGGCTAAAGCAAATCGAATTGAGCAGGCCCGTTACTTATTCAGACAAGCCACTAAATGCAATCCAAACAGCTGTGCTAGTTGGTTGGTGAGTTCTCAGCATCCTATGCATTCTTATCAGTAGTAAAGCAAACTTACCGTTTCAGAACTAATTTTTTAACTTGAGTGTTTCTTCTTGAATCTGTTGAATCATTTTGACATAAGGCCTGGGCACAATTGGAGATGCAACAGGAAAATAACGTTGTTGCTAGGCAACTATTTGAGGTATTGATTTTTATTACCATAGTCCTTTTTATTACTTCTGCTGGATCATGTTTAGTTCTCTTCATCTCAAATTTTGGTTTACAGGTTGAACTTTTACTAACAATGCTGTAATGTCTTGGCATTGCTTTGTAGAAATCAGTACAGGCAAGCCCGAAGAACAGGTTTGCATGGCATGTATGGGGACTTTTTGAAGCTAACATGGGCAACATTGAAGTGGCAAGAAAGCTTTTGAAGATTGGCCACACACTTAATCCAAGGGATCCTGTTTTGCTTCAATCTCTTGCTTTACTGGAATATAAACACTCTACTGGAAATCTTGCACGAGCATTGTTCAGGAGAGCATCTGAATTGGATCCAAGGCATCAACCAGTATGGATTGTAAGACATCTCATCCTGTATTACCAACAACTATCATTGAAACTTACTCCAGTTTCTTGTCATATGTTCGTCCTTGATTTATTTATCAATGCAATCCTTTTCCTGTCATAAATGCTCATTCTTCAGAGTTTTATCTGGTATTTAGCTTTTTAGTTGCATGATATATGCCATCAAACATATGATGGACCTAGCAGATCAGAGCAATTCAATATTCACAGCTGGATCCTTTTCCTTGCACATAGTTACTGAAAATTTTGTTTAACTGATTGAAGTTTCTAACTTTCCAGGCCTGGGGATGGATGGAATGGAAAGAAGGAAATATATCCACTGCTAGAGAGTTATACCAAAGAGCTCTTTCAATTGATTCAAGTAGTGAAAGTGCTGCTAGATGTCTACAGGTAAGGCCTAGAGTCACTGTCTACCACGTACCTATATCTTTAAGTTTCAATTCCTATTCTTGGCAGGCTTGGGGTGTTCTAGAACAGAGAACTGGTAACCTATCCTTAGCTCGTCGATTATTTCGATCGTCACTGAATATAAATTCTCAAAGTTACATAACATGGATGACATGGGCTCAATTTGAGGAGGATCAAGGCAATGCTGTGCGTGCTGAGGAGATTCGCAACCTCTATTTTCAGCAGGTCAGTAGCTGCCTTTTTTGCCGGTCTTAAAGACCTTATCATTTTATTAAATCTTAGGCTAAATTCAATCATTTCCACTGCTTCCAACTAAGTAGAAGTCTTCTAACTTCTTAAAGGCAGGAGCTTTTTCTTTTCTTTCTTTTTCTTTTTATATATTCAATGCATATTGAAGGTGAAGTTAAAAGTTTGTCACTGTGTGCCACAGCGAACTGAAGTTGTGGACGATGCTTCATGGGTTATGGGGTTTTTAGACATAATTGATCCAGCACTTGACAGCATAAAGAGACTCTTGAACTTTGATCAGAACCAATATACTAAAACACAGGAAGCTTTGAGAAATATTGAAGCAAGTGTTGATGTTCCTTCTAGCAACAATTCCATAAAAATTGGAAGTGGGTTTGATTTGGATTCTTTCATTCAAGAAAGGTTGTCTTTAGATCCAACTAAGTTGGATGTTAAACTACAAACTTCTGCAAATCCAACACCATGGAGAGTTTCGCAAAGAAGATTGTGGAGGCCAGAGAAAAGAACTCCAACAAAATTATAAAAAGTCAGGACTTGACGAGTTTAATTATGATTTGTGAAAGTGGCGTTGAGAGTGGAGATGCAGCATTGCAGCTACTTCAGGCCTAATTGAAATTTAAAAATTGATTACTCTGTAACCATTAACACTGACATAATTATATGTGCACGAACTATAAAGTGTTTACCCTGTAAAATTGCATACTTGAGCTATAAATTTATGTTCAAATTTGATTCATTTACTAAATGTGTTTAACCAAGTCAAGTGTAATTTTAGTCGTATACTTCGTCAAACTTCATGTATCAATTTATTGAAACTTAATAAGTAATTCGACTTAATCATGAGTCCAATAATTTTTCAAAAATTCAATCCATCAACTCATAATTTTCTTTACTAATTAAAATTCTCTCGCCAGATCTATTAATAGTATAAATTTTAAATTTTAAATTTCAAATTAAATATCTTAACTAAACTTTAATTTTATAAAGTTTTTGTAAAAATAGCAAAAAATAATAGTAGGACCATTAATGAGTATTTTTTCCATTCTCTGATTTACCTTAAAGTATTTAATATAATAATGCTGAACATGTTTTACCTTAATTTAATTTAATAATATGAATAGATCGATTCAATATAACTATTTACTGAAATTTTCATTAAAATTCAATGATTGAAATTTTTTAAAATTAAAAATTATTTAATATATAATATTGGATTTTTTACAGGAACAGAATTTTTCACACGTCAAAAAAAATTCAAACATGTGAAAAACTGATAAATATGTGATTGAAAAAAAATAAAAGAAGACAAAAAATAGAAGACAAAAAAATATTAATTATTTTTGTATCAGACTGTCATTTAGAATCTTATATATATATTCTCCAACCAAAGATTTTAACATGGGCCACCTGGACTGGAAACATAAAAATAGTTATATTTAAGCACTGAAATGTTTAAAAAAAATAATGATTTACGGCACATAACAATAATTAATTAAGAACTCAAATAAATTAATTAAAACTAGTAGTAATTAAATTAAATTAATTAAAAGTCTCTAGGATCAACAAATACATTACCCACTTGTCCCATTACCACTTGCTGTTCATCATCTTTGCCACCAGTAATCTCACTCACTTTCTTCAAATACCAAAGATCATCAATGAAAGACATTGAAGCTTCATGAGGTACAAACTCCATCAAAGGATCAGAAGCTCCTAATTCAGTAATAATCATTTTACAATCTTTCACATTTTCTGCCAATCTTGATGTGAAACTCCATATAGATTTCATCAGTTCTTGAAGTCTTGTTCCTTCTCCATAAAGACCATACAAGAAAAGGAACCCAAATGGCTTTTGCAGTGAGTCACAAATTGGTAACTTAAGACATGGGAAAAATTTTTCTCTTACATGGCTAAAAGTTGCATTAAAAAACTTAAAGGGTTGATGGGATTTTCTTATATGAAGCTTAAATGCTTCACAAGAGTTCCATATACTAAAAACAGCCCAAGAACTTGTGGTCTTTCTGAGAAAATCTTCTTCTTCTTCTTTTGTCTTCTTCTCATTGCTATGTAAAATAACCCATTCTTGATCTTCTTTAAAATAAGAAACCCATGTGCCAAGACTAAGTTTTTCTTTCAATATCGCTTCAATATCTGTTGGGTATATATCTTTGCAGCCTCTAAGCCTGTTATTGTACAAAGAAATTGCTTGGTTTATTTGTAGCTTTTCTATCTTAATATCTTGATCAGATAAGCTCTTCATAGAAAGACTAGCTGCTGGTTGAACAAATATCACCAATGAACTAAAGTTCATGTAATTACACCTTGAAGTGAAGAGATTTGTAGAAGCCACATTGCTTTTCTCTGTTGCTAAGAAAATATACTGTGCTCCATTTCCCACTAGCCATTCTTCTACTGATTTTACCAGCTTTAATCCGATTCCCATTCTTCTACAATAGTTCATACAAACAACAAAAGACTAATGTTATTGGCAGGCTATCATATATACAGCACAGTTTAGTAGCAAGTGCATGTATCGTCGAACAATACAATAGATCCAGAATTGATTTCCCTCTTTATATTAATACTAAATAAAGCTCTATATTGGATATGCTTCTTTCAAGTAATTAACGAAATCATGAGAACCCTATATATATTCATACAAAGAGCTCTCTATTTTCAGATTAATGATGGTCATGCATAGCTTTATATGCTAAAAAAGCCTATATTTTTACACCAAATGATATATACTTAAAAATTATTCTTGCTCATGACATAAAGATAAAGAAAAATGGTAACTTTTTCATGTTCAAGTTCACCTCAGACAGAGAAAAAGAAAGAGAAAGATATATAAATATATTTATATACCGATGCTTAGGAGAAACTCGAAGGCCAAGAATGCAACCCAACCTCACATAAGTTGCTCCAAATCTAGTCCCTACACACTTGATGCATCCTCTAACAACACCAACAAGTTCCCCATTTTCACACAGCTCTGCAACCTGTAGATATATGCCATTTTCAACAACATTAGAATGTATAGGTATAAGGGGACAAAGAAAGTGAAGAGAACAAAAAAAAAACCATTTTTTAGATATGAAAGTTTCTAAAAGGGAAACTAAAATAAACAAACTAGAAAACTAAATATATAATTGCCTCTCTCACCAGCATAACATGAACAGGATATAACCTAATCCTACACAAAGGGTCACCCATCATGTTGGTGAAAATGGAGACCTCCTTATTAGACCCTGTCTCACAATTCTTCTCAAGCTTCCCCACCACTTTTATATCTCTTTCTTCATTGTATTCTCTTATTACAAGTTTGTTCTCTAACTTGTCTACCATTTCCCTTTTTTTCTTTTCTTTCTTCTCTTTCTTTATCTAGAATAAGCAATGAAAAGGTTTGTTTCTTGATGATCTGATATATATGATGAAATGGGAAATACAATTTTCTTCTCCAGTGTCTGAAATCTCTCTCTCTTCAATAGGCTGTAGCTAGCTGCCTTATATAAAGCACCTTCCACTTATATTCTTATATATTTATATATATACTAGAATATATAATTATTAGTTTCTTTTCTTTATTTTTATTTGTTTAATTCTTTTGTGTTTTAAGTTCTTCTTTCTTTGTACATATACATCCATCAGCTTTTGTTTGTTTCAAGTTGCACCAGAACTTGATTCGCCCCATTTTCAATATATAGGCCCAAATAATAAATACAAAACTACTATTTTATAATAAATTTCTTTTTTTATTATATATATATATATATAAGTTTTCACTTTTTAATATCTCTACTTTAGAACCCCTTAATAGCTAATTAAGTTTATTATACAGGAATTAAAAATATTGCTTCTATGCATGAGACGCAGTCTAATTAAGTTCGCATAACATAAATAATAAACTCACAAAATTAATTATAGGCAAAAAAAAAAATCGCAATCAATTTTTCTTTCGTGATATTAATTCTCCAAAAAGAAATATTGCATGTAGCCTTAATTCGCTATCAATATATAAAACATAATTAAGATTTGATTATTATGTAATAAATAATCATTCATTTAAATAAAATTTCAATTATAATTTATCGCTAAAAATGAAGAAATAATAAATCATGATATTAATCCAAGGCTTGATTGACTCTTGAAAATGAGTTTCAAGTAAACCATCTACGTGGGATGCACCACAAAAATGGAACAATAATGTTACGAAATGATTCGTTGAATCTTTGGTTATCATTGCTCTATTTTAATTTTTCCATTGTCGGCTAAATGTTATCATATAAATTTGCAGCCTTTTGAACAGCAGCAATTTTTTTGTTGTCCTTTTTCCTTTCTTTTTGAAAGGACTAGTTAATTAAACACAGTGCTTAATAATCAATTTATTGATAAATACGGAAACTATTGGATGATTTTTAAGTAATCAAATCTTTTTTTTTTAACAGAAGTAATCAAATCATTGCTGATTGAAAGGTCAGCTTTTTAGATAATGAGTTTTTGGATTATATATATATATATGTATTTATTTATTTTGAGAAATTGGCAGTAAGGAATCACTCTTCTATTAGTATTAGTGGGAGGAAAAACAGATTCGAGTTTATCAGCCGGCGAAACGTGAGTTTGTTGTCAGGGTATATACACTTATTATTATTATTAGACTATATTTATATACTAATAAAAATATTCGTCTATGCGTGAAAATACCGATTTGAGTTTATCAGTCAGCGAAATATGAGTTTATTATCAGGATATACATATATAAATATTCTTATTGTTAAATTATATTTATACACTAATAAAAATGCTTAACGAAACTTGATGTAGCATGAATAAATAAATAAGCAAATAATATAAAAGTGTTATTTTTGTTTAGAATGAGAGATAATATTTTTACTGAATTATTATTAAAACTTTAAAATTGCTTATATATTTTTTTAAAAATTATAATATATAATATTAGAATTATAGAAAATTTTAATTTTAAATAAAAAAAATTTAAAAATATAATATATTATCAAAATAAAAGAGATTAGAAATATAAAAAAAATAATATTTAAAGAGATAGATAAAATATTCAAACAGCTTTTCAATTCATGGACTCTGAATAAAAAATAAAAATCTACCCTAAACCATCATATCAATAAAATGTATTTTTAAATATCTAAATAATAAAATTTAATAAAAAAATAATAAATTTCACTGTAAAATAGTAATTTTAACTAGATTTATTTTTTTATTGATCTAAGCTATTAAAATGTTCAATTTATAATTTTAATTTTTAATAGTAATTATTAAATTATTATTAGAATAATTTTTTATTAAATTATTTCATAAAAATTAGAGCTCTTTATTTAGCATAAAAAAAAATATGGGAAGACTGAGTTCATTTATGTCGGCCAAATTTAAGTAATAGAATGATAGTATGGATTATCGGGGCATTCATTTGTAGCTATTCAATTTGTTGGTTTTGCTGTTTAATTTATTCTCTGCATCGATCATTCAGGTTTATGTATGTATATATACACAAATAGTTGTTACGCTGATTTTGAAGCTAATTTCTCTGATCATATCCCCAGCTTCTCTCCAAAAAGTAGTCTTCATTTTCAAAATTGTCTTCTGTCTTATTGTCTACTCTCGACTCTTTGCTACAGCTGCAGGATTTCCCACAGTCCGCAGTGACTTCAGAATCGCAATAGCACAAGTTTGGTTTTCTTATGCAAACGCCATTTTAATGGTTGTTCTGCATATATTTTCTTTTTTTAAAAAAATTATCTTAGCCATGTCCTATATACACAGACCAAGAACACATTTGATGAGAGTATTATTAATTTTAAAAAAAAATTCAAAAACGCTGCCTTGGAAAAATAAATTTATGAATTGATTGGTTGAATGTATGAATGAAAGTTCCAACCTCAACAGAAGCTAGCTGGACAAAGATAAGTGCAGAGTTTTGGTAATGATTAATGATTCTTATATGGACTTTGTGGCTCTGTAAATTGACTATAGAGATGAGAATTTTTCAATAAGATAATGAGTGGAGGATCATGTCATCTGCATCTGTGCCAACCAGAACTCTCTGAATATTCTGCAAGACTGCAACGACATTTCAGAAAAAAAGGAAAACTACAATTAAAAAGAGAAATTGCATATGACCATTTTTCTTTTTCTTTTTCTTTCTTTCTTTCTTTCTATTTCGTCAAGAATGTGCCAAAGAAAGAAGGGCCCAATACTGGGAATTAATCAAAATAGACAGTCATCAAGTTCACACATTTTTTTATCAAAAAAAAAAAAAACAGTTCACACATTTTTTTAAGACTACGTGGCATACCTGTACTTACATATTAATCACTAACTAAATTCATTTGCACTCTAATTAATTGTTAATTATTACAAGCAGCCCACAGAATTATATACAAGGCTTTTTTTAAACCCAGAAACAATCTAATTGTTTTTTTTTAATGTAATAAGACTAGAAACGATCTAATTGTAAAGAAACTCTAATCAAATAATGATGAAGCCAATTCTTATTGCCACTAGGGGCTCTTCCAAAGTATGAAGCCGGGAAAGATTAGAGTATAAAAAACCATCCTGCTTACTGCAATATTAGCTTCTTAACATATGATAATTATTACAATTATCTAATATTAGTATTCGTAAATTTTTTATGAAATAAAAAAAAAATTCATTAGGATGGACGGATGAATTTACATACAAAATCTCCACTCACCAATTTTTATTAAGGATGATGGATGGGATTAAAATTAAATATAATTTAAATTACTTTAAAAGCACATTCAACATATACACTGAAATACAACATAACTGTATGCATATATATATATTTTTTGCCAAATGATAAACTCAAAAGTGAAATCAATTTCTCCTCCCATTGGCCCATTCTGTTAAGATTATATTCAAGTTCTAATTAAAAAAATTAAATTAATACATAATTAAACTGTAATATAGTTAATCTCCCCTTACACTTCCTCCACCAAAGACAAGACAAAACTACTATAAATTATAAGTTGTTAAAAGCTCATGGATTAATTACTAAACCAAGGAGACTAATATAAATATCACCAATTGTTTGTTACTTTTTGGTCATGTGCCTTTAATTTCGAGTCCTAAATGTTTTCTCCACACATACGTAATTAATAAAAATAAATAAATATCACCCATAATTTTGAAGATGAACAGCACACCCAGTCAGTCAAACAGATATCAATCAAATCCTTGTGGTCTTCAAATAACAAAAAATTATAAGAAAATATGCAAATGTAGGGTAATGGGAGGGTACGATTCTCTAATAATGAAAAACACATGATGAAATCGGAGCTGATACCAACAAAAATTTGCAGTTCACATAAAGCAAAAATATCCATATAGCCAAAACCCTAACCAAACGAAATACCATCAATCAAATAAGAAAGAAATTAAAATTTTACCGCCAATGCAGTCCCTGTCAGCAGCTTTGGCAACGTTAGAAAGAGCAGTGCCACCATTATCCGCAATGCCCCTCCTCGATCTCCGTCGTTTACGGCCGATCTTTGGCGTAGCAGATCATATTTGAGATTGATATCATTGATACATACCGTTAAGTTCTGACGAGCCTGCGGTCTCGATAGATTGATTGGACACTTATGCTGTTGCCAGTTCAGAGCTTCAAGGTTTTGCTTCACTTTATCGAGCGAGCTGATCAGTGATGAGGAATCATACAGTAAGAACTTGTCTTCGAGCATGGAGCGCTAGCTGTGGCTTTATCAGATCCATGGTGCTCAATGCATCGTACAATTACCAGTTCACGCTGAGGTCCAATAGAATCATTGAAGAGGATAGTTATTGAAAGATTCAATTCAACGGTGGATTATTGAATGGAAAATGTCACAAGAAACAAAAATGCTACATGCCTTTAGTCGCTTCTGTGTTAATATTGAAATCGAGAATCAGTAATCTAAAATGAATTAATTAGAAAAGAAAAATCAATTACGTATGATGTTCTGTTTGGTTTCCGAGAAAATAGTAAACACATATTTCCTTTTTCCACTTTTTTTTTTCCCTAGGCAACTAAACGAACCAAAGAAAAAGAATAGAAGAAGAAAAATTAACCTGATCCTGTTGCAGCATTTCAATGACTCCAAAGTTGTCGCTTTCCACCATTATCCTGTTAAAACTCGCTAACTCAAGTCCAAAGGCTCTTTACCCTTTTATACCTTTAAATCTATATTTTATTAACTACAACTACATTCTTAATTTCCTTTCATATAAATTTTAAGTAAAATATTTTTTTTATAAACATGCAATATAATTAAAATATTTCTAAACATGAAAACTAGTATAATAATATTAATTAATAGTAATATTTAATAGAAGTCTGTTAAAAGATTATAAAATATAAAATAATATATTAAAACGAAAGCTTCAATTTGCATATATATTAGAATTATTACTTTTTTTCATATCCATTTAACTTAGTTTCATTAAAAAGGTATTTTAATATGCTTAATTTTATTTGTGGTTATTGTTTGGATGATTACATAATTTATGATATTATATAGTATTGTATGGTTTGTACTATAAATAATATTTATTATATTTGAAATAATGATATGATATAACATAATTAAGTAAATATATTTTTATTCCATTTGATAATATTTTTAAAAATTGATATGTCATGGAGAAAAAAAAATTAGTTATCAGCATATGTTGAGTATTTAATTTTTTTTTAGATATTTTTAAAAAATAAAATTATAAAATTAAGAAAAATCATCAAATCAGTTGTTTGAAAAACTATAATTTTCAAACCATTAAATTATTATGAAAAATTATATAATAAAAAGATAAAAATCAAAATAAATATAAAATAAAATAAAATTATACCATACTATATAAAATTATGAAAAACCATCCAAGGAAGGAGTTAGATAATGATAAATACTCATTTTTTTATTGGAATAATGGTAAATACTTTAATAATGATTGAAAACTAGAGTAATTTACACCCGCCGTCCTTGAAAATTGACTAAATCACTTTATTATCTCTAAAATTTAAATTTTATATTGATCGTCTCCAAAGTTAAGAGTTTTGTAACAAGTCGTCCTCGACCAAAACTGTCGTCATCTCCGTTAACGACTCCACGTTAGCTCTTAAAATAAATTTTTTATAAATTAAAGCAAATTTCATATGTTGTCTCTTAAGAATTATTCTAATTTCACAAGTAATCATTAAATAATCTCTTAATTTCATCCGTCATACTTAAATAATCTTTTAATTTAACTTGTCATTTTTAAAGAATTAATTTAAAATTACATATAATCCATATTGGTACAATCATTTTATCCTTAGACTTCTTATTAGTAAATTAATAATTATAAAGTAATTTTATTTAATAATTAAATAAAACTTATTAATCAGTCAGTTTAATAAATCTATTAGTAATTTTTTTAAAAAAAACAAAATTTTTAAAATTACCCAATTTTAAATAATATTAAAAAATTCAATTTTTTTACATATAAATAATAATAACAATTATTATTAAAAATAATTTTTAAAAATAAAAAATATTACAGTAATAATTATACTATTTTAAAATTAAAAACAATTGAATTATAATAATAATTATTAAATATTATTTTAAAAACAAAAATAGAATAATAACAATTATTATTCAAATGTAAAAAAATTATTTAAAATTGTCATTCAAATGTAAAAAAAATTTAACATTTTAAAGTATTTAAGAGATTATTTTAAAAAAATTAAATTTTTTATCATTTAATAAAAAATTAAAATTTTTAAAAAATGATAGGTGAAATTAAGATATTATTTAAGAATTACGTGTGAAAGTTAGATATACTTTTAAAAACGATTGGTGAAATTAAAACAATTATTTAGAGACGACGGATAAATTTTTTTTTATTTATAAGAGATTTATTTTAAGAGCTGACGTGGCGTCTTTAATGAAGATGATAATAGTTTGAGTCGATGACAACTTTATTATAAACTCTTAACTTCAGAGACGATCGATATAAAATTTAAATTTCAGAGACAATAAAGTGAGCGAGTCAATTCTTCAGAATCGACGAATATAAATTACTCTAGAAAACTAGAAACTCGACTGCTTTATAGAAATATTGTGAGAAAATAAAATAATTATTTTTATTTATAAGTTTTGTGAGAGTACTAATTAGAATAAACATAAAAGGTTATTAAATTTTTTTAAAATTAGTAATTTACTTTTACTGTCTTGTAAATAAGTGTAATATTTTTTGTATTAAAATTAATAATAATTTGTTGTATTTAAAAAGTTGTAACTTTTTAAATTTATTTAATATTAATAATTTTATACATATTAAAATCTATCATTTGAAACAATAATGAAATAACACATTGAAAAATAAAAAACAATTATTAGTTTTAATAATATTTAAGAATATATAAGAAAAATTTAATACATTAATTAAGCACAATAAATAATTTTACTATTGAAACTCATCAGTAATGATCCTATCTATGACATGAACAACTATACTTTTTATAATATAGTGTTATTTAAAAATATAAATTTTTTTGCTTTATCAAATAAAATTTTAAAATATATTGAACTTTATTTTTTAAAATAAAATGTATTTAGTTTGTAAAAATATAAATTATATTAATTTTTAAAATTTTATTTTTCTCCGATTATAATTTATAATTATTCTTGAAAGAACCAAGTATATATCCAGATTGATTTAAAAATTTCTTCTTCTTTTTTTTTTCTGATTAGTTAAATTACTAGGAAAAAAAATTGTTATTTACAGTGTTGTTAAAACCGGACCAGACCGGCCGGTCGGACCGGAAAAATCGGGAACCGGCTGCTTGTTCGGTCCGATTTGTAAATTAACCCGGATATAGGATGAAAACCGGGTTGGACCGTGAAACAGGATAAAACCGGTGAACCGACCGGACCGGTTTGAATTTTTATTCTAAAATTAATTAGGTTTGTTTTAGATTTTTAATATCCAGAGAAGACTCCTCTGCTTCCCAAAAGTTTGTGCAATCAATTAAATAATGCATACTAATATATGTTTTACACAAATTAATGCATATTAATACTAATAGTTAAATATTAATTTGTGTAAAACATATATTAGTATGCATTATTTAATTGATTGCACTAATTTTTAGATCAAGAGGAGAATCCAATTCAAGTTGGAGAAGAAGAAGATGATGACATTGAGTAAGATGAAAATTTCGGTGTTAATTTAGATGATATTGATTTTAATATTAATGTTTAAGACGTTAAGTATTTAGTTTCTTTACTTAATTATATAATTTATATGTTATCATGACATAGTTTTATAATATAATTTAGTTTATCCTTAATTTTATATTATACAAATTGGTCTCTCTTTTAGAATTTTTAATATTTTTATGCGTAATAGTGCCGGTTCTAAAAAAGTCAAAAATCCGGTTGAACCGGTCCAACCAATAAAATCAGTGACCCAGTCGAGATGCCGGTCCGATCTCCGGTTCGGTTCTGAAAACATTGGTTATTTGTTGGATCACCAGCTTGCTTAATAGTCACCGGTGGATTCGACGAAAAGTCTATCGACAAGACTTGATCACAACCGTACATTCATCTCACGTAAGAAGCTTTAATTCGAACCTTCTGATGCGGAGCCCACACCATCTTGGTGCACGACATAGATCCGTACAAAGATGAACAAAAGAAAGAGGTGTCGAAGAAAATTGATCACCACCGGGTTTGTGATTATTAAACAATTTCATCGAACTCTCAGTTTCAACATTAAATTACTGTTATTGGCGAAGAGACGAAAGCAGTAACATTATCAATTCGAGGTAGAGTTTTTCAAAATTTTCACTAAAATTTTCTAGGTTTGAAGTTTCTATTTGCAGCTATTTTATGTGATTGTAATTTTGTTCTTTGATACTCCCCGAAATGTTAGGGTTTCTGATCTATTTGAAGTTAGTTTCAATTTGCCTGCAGATCTATCTATGCTCTTGTTTCTTTGTTATTCACTGGAGATTATAGAACCTGAAATCAGCAGTAACTTTGAAATTTGGGTCTGAATTGTAGTTTTAGCTGTCAACTTTACTTTTATTAAACTGAAAATTCATATTTCATGATTTGTGGCTGTGGTTATATCAGGGTCAATTTTATGTTTCTAATTTTGAATCATTAAATATGAAGAAACACCATTTGGAATTGTTTTCTTAATGAACTGTTTAATCACACATATATGAGAAATGAGAAATTCAATAGCTTTTCGTCAAAAAATTAGGTGGTTCGATGTGAAATCATTCTTACTTCTATATTTCAAAATAGGGTTAGACGTTGAATTCTCACAAATGGCAATCTAACAAAAAGTTTGATATTGGAATTCACTTGCAGGGTAGTAGAGATTATTATATTACAGCTTGTTTGAGATTATAAGATTACTGTTTCTATTGATGCACTTTGTTTATTAGTGTGGGCATGAAGAAGAATCAGTTTAGCGTGAAACATTTGGCACAAAATTTACATAGTGCAGTCTCAAAATGGTTTTTTATTTTATTTTATTTTTATTTTTTCCGTTTATGTTGAAGTGTGTTTAAAGGTTAAATGGTTTTTTATTTTATTTTATTTTTATTTTTTCCATTTATGTTGAAGTGAGTTTAAAGGTTGCAAATGAAAGTTGATGTGTTTGATGGAATAATGTGGAGAAAGGAACGTATTGGCTCTTACCATGTTTTGTTTTCACTTATCTTTAAAGCCTTTTGCAGGTATCATTGTACAGCTACTGTCACTTCAAAATATTTTTTGATTCTGGATGACCAGACCAGGAGCTTTGAGGATAAAAACCTTTGAATAAATTAAGGTGCACTAATTCTCATTTGAAAATTTTATTTATTCCCTCTTCCCGTGGCCTAGTGTTGAGAGTGTTTTTTAATTTGCAGGTTCTGTCTGCATAAAGTTTGTCTTCAAGGAAAAAAAAAGGGTAGTCAAGTTTGTACTTAATGGCAAGGATAAAACCTCAGGCTCTGCTAATTCAAAGCAAAAAGAAGAAGGGGCCAACTCGCATCAGTACCACTACAATAATTCTGTGCAACATAGTTGTTGTATTGATTGTATTGTCCTTGGTTGCTACATACCGGCATTGGTCTCAGAGGTTTGATGTCCCTTGCTTCATCATTGTCTCTTATTGTGTCATTGATAATTTCTTGCTTCAATTTTCTCAAATTAGAATCTACTTATATATCTTTTTAAGTTAATGATTCATATATTTTAATTTTATTCCTCTAGGTCGAGGGACCAAACAGGACTATCAAATTTTGAGGTATGTTTTATGAACTTTTAGAGAAGGAAGAAAAAACAAAGGCAGGAAAAAGAATTCTTTGGATGCTTTCTTCAACCATTTTCCCTTAGCATTTCAATAATCCCATGATACCGATTTCGGATTTATGCTTTTTTTCCCCTTGTCCAAGTAAATATATGTTTATCTGAATTAATTCCATTTCATGTGGTCCAGGACTTTTCTGATGCCTTCACAAATTCAAAGAAGTATGATCTCCCTGGTTATGCTGTGAGTTGTATTAACCTGATCTGTGCTTATCTGTGAAAGTTGATAGTAGTATATTTTAGCTGAGGTGGTGGGACCAGTTTAATTATTTGACAAGCAAGTTTAAATGTTCATTTACAGTAATCGCTTGCTTAATAAAATTATGTAAATATCATAATAAGCACAACCTGAAAGATGTAATTTACAATATGAATGATACTCTACTGGATTAGATAGACCCAATCTAAAGATGAGTTGCTTTAGATTATTAACAATAGAATTCCCAGATGCACATTTCTGACTGGGAACAATTCTACTCCTAACAAAGTTAAGCTAGACTTTCCACATAGCATTATTCTTCTTATGAAAAACTCTATATCATCTAATTTATGATTCCTTCTTGTATCTTTTTTCAATTATCTTCTCTTCTAACTGCTTGGAATATTTGTATTATTTACATCTGTTTAGTCTTGGTATTTTATTCCTCTGTAGATTCTGAATACATCAAAGGGTTATATTACAGTGGAACTGTACAAGGATGGTTCTCCTGGGATTGTGGACAAATTTCTTGACTTGAGGCAAGTACTAATGCATTTCTTTTTTGTGTTTTCTACTTAGGCTAGTTTTGATAATTATAAATTTTGTTTATAAAACTGAAATTGTTAAACAAGGACAAGAAAGGTTTGCACAAATGAATATGGCAGTTTCTTTTGTGGTTAAATAGCAGACTGCCAAGAATTTTAGCTTTCTCTAGGGAATTCAGAATATGGTATTTTTGGTTAACAATTTTGGCTAAGAATGGAAATCCAAATATTTGCTCGCTTTGGTGGTGTCACTATACTTGCTGTTCTGTATTAGACTCTAGTGATTGTCCTTTTATTTATCTATATTGATGCTCTTCTTACATCTTTTGACTGGCTTTGCAGCCAAAAGGGCTACTTCAAAGGGATGCCTTTTCATCACGTAATCAAACATTATGTAATTCAAGGAGGACATTCCAAAAGTCTTGGAGCTGCTGAAGATTGGACTACAAAAGTGAAGCTTCATGGTCAGCTTGCTACAAGGTTTTCTTGATCCATTTTTAAGCTATTTAGTTGTTTCTGCCTCTTTGTTTCTTGAAGCTATAATTCCTAATTGTGAATAACCAGCCCAAAGCACGAGGCATTTATGCTTGGAACTTTAAAAACTAAAGACAGCCAAGGGTTTGAGATATTTATTACCACTGCACCTATTCCAGATTTAAATGATAAACTTATGGTGTTTGGACGGGTCATCAAAGGAGAAGATGTGGTGCAGGTACAAGAATACATACTTAAGCAGTTCGAACTTCTATCTTGTTGCTTGATCATTTCTGAAGGAAGCTTTTTTTATACATCTGCTGTACCAGGAAATTGAGGAGGTGGACACAGATGAACACTATCGCCCCAAATCTCCTATAGGGATCATCGTCGTGACGCTGAAACGTGAAATTTGAGTGCTATTTCAATGGCTAAGATGGTGTAAATTTGTTTTCCTATGACGTTGTGGTGACCCTCTGAGATGCTGGATGCTTGAGATTTCTCTCCAAGCTTGTTCTGGTGCATCATTCTTCACTGTTGCATTTCCAGTTCTCCATGAGGGCCTTTTTTGGGGTGGGGCTAGTCTGGAGTTTTTTTTTAAAGTGGACAAAATAGAAATATTCTGTTGATTCCATAGATAAATTCTGTTATTTTTGTTATTCTTTACCATGAGTTTGTTTTCTCTATAAGGTGATCATTCTGATTTAGTTTTTCTCCTTCACCCTTTGCTAAAGATTCTCGGTGCTTTTTGAACATTTTGTGAATGCTATAGCACTGGAAGGATACTTACAGTACTTGCCCCAATAAGTTCCTATTTTCTACCTTTGCTGTGAACTGGCATTGTGAAATGTGAATGATTAATTATCTTGTCATATAAAACTTTTCTTCGACCCTTTTATTTATTTATTTATTTTAAACTTTTGTGTGCAATATTATTTTTTTAATATTTTAAATAAAAATGCTATATTAATTAGAAGACTGAAAAGTTGAGATTTTCTAGAAGGTAAAAAGAAAAAAAAATTCTTAAATTTTTAAGAAATTTTAGAAATAAAATTCCTCCTTTTTTATGTAGTATATATTTATGCATGTATGTGAAAATGAATATTTTTAAAATTAAAAATTAAAAAAATAATAATTTTTAAAAATATATATATTTAAGGTATTTATGCTTATAAAAAAGTTAAGGGGTTTTTATAAAAAATGTCAGAAAAAATTTAAATTTATCATATTTTTTAAATTTTATTTAAATTTATAAGAATTTATAATTAGTTTATAAAAGTATCAGATTTATATAATTTATTATATATTTTTTATTATAAATTTATATAATTTATTATAATTTTATTATAAAATAATTAAAATAGATTTTGATGAAAATAAAAATTTTTATAAAAAATGGTGAAGGGGAAAATTTTCTCAAAAAGTTAAATACTCTAGGCAATATTAGCAATAAGGGCTATATATTTATCTTGATATGCCTATATCGAAACAATAAAAGCTTGTGATAAAAATATAATTAAAATTAAAAATAATTTTAAATATATTATATTTATGATATATTTATTAGAATATTAAAATTTATTAAAATATTATATTTTTATTAATTTACATAGAATTTATAATTAATTTATAATAAGTTTATAATTAATTTATAAATTTTATATAGTTTATAATAAGTTTCTTATAAATTTATAATAAAACAATTAAAATATTTTAATAAAAAAATAAAAATTTTAAAATAAAACATAGAGATGTCATTTTTCTAAACAATAATTGTATTGCCAGTCCATATTTGCAATTGAAAACCCGCGCCAAAACCGAGTAGCAGCAGCAAGATTTCCCTCACGAAAAAGCCACAATTCAGGGTTTATTTACAAAAAGGGTGTCTATTTTTAAACTCTGGACACGGAAGGGTGTTTTCGAAAACTGATTATGAGAGTTTAAGAAAGTCTCATATTAGATATGAGAGTTTTGAAATTTTTTTGAATTAAAAAATATACTCTCAAACCCAGTATGAGAGTACAAAGCATTAATCAGAATAATTACCCACTAACTAACAATTTAATGACAGATTAAATATACTCTCATACTCAATTTGAGAGTACAGAGAGAGAAATACAAAAGGTCCAACCATAAGGTGACACGTCATTAGTCATCAGAACCCTCATACTCAGTATGAGATTTAAGTTTAACGTGAAAGCTTCTGTGTGAAAGTTTCTATACTCTCATATCCAGTTTGAGAGTTTCTCATACTCAATTTGAGAGTACAGAGAGAGAAATACAAAAGGTCCAACCATAAGGTGACACGTCATTTGTCATCAGAACCCTCATACTCAGTATGAGATTTAAGTTTAACGTGAAAGTTTCTGTGTGAAAGTTTCTATACTCTCATATCCAGTTTGAGAGTTTCTCATACTCAATTTGAGAGTACAGAGAGAGAAATACAAAAAGTCCAACCATAAGGTGACACGTCATTAGTCATCAGAAATCTCATACTCAGTATGAGATTTAAATTTAACGTGAAAGCTTCTGTGTGAAAAAAGTTGAGAGTTTCTATACTCTCATACCAAGTTTGAGACTTTTGTGGGAAAAAAGACAAAGTAGCCTGGAGAAAAAAATTAATAAAATGTTACACCACTTTCACTTTGTACTAGAGAAATTATTTGTACAGGAACATGTTTCTTTGTATTCCGCTCGTGTGACCAAAATCGGTAATAAATTAAAATTATGAATAATTTTTTAATTAATTAATTCGTTTAAAAAATTATTATTTTCATTTAAATCGGTAAATGTATTTTTTATTTCATAAAAATTAATTATTTTATTAAAATATAAATTTATATATACATTTTTATTACATTCTTATTTTAATATGAAAATATATTTATTAAATATTTTTAACATATACGTTAAATATAAATAAAAATAGATATTCAATATATCTATTTGAGATAAATAAAAAAATATGCCTCTATGTTTTGATTTTCACATTATTTAATTATTTTATTTGTTTTCTCACTTTTTCTTTTAAAAAAATAAAAAATAAAAACAATTAAAATCTTATTTTCAAATTGCCTGTATCTTTAGAATTTTTTTCTCTCTAATTCGACATTTTTTGGAGCTTAAGCTTCGTCATTATGTTCATCGGAATTTGTAAGCTCTTTTTTTCTCTCCTCATCATTCATCATTATATGAACCTCATCACCATCACCATGATTTGCACGAGTATTTACATCTGATTTTCTTTTATTTTCATTCCTTTAATTTTGGGTGAATTATTATTTTTATTTGCTTTGTTTTTTCATATTTTATTTTTCCATTTTTCTTATTTTGGGTGAATTATTTTTTCATAGTTTAAAAAAATCTAATTTACCTCTCAAAAAAATATCTAATTTATATTCGAATATTAATGATAAAATTGCACCCTTTTTTTTTTATTTCCTCTCTCTTTATTTTGTTTCACAACGGAGGGACAAAAGTATAACAATAACTAAATTTCATTGATCAATAATTGTTTTACCTTATTTTATTTTATTTTTCTTGTTTTGTTTATTAAAAATCCGATATGATGATGGTTATCTTTGATAAAGCACAATGTAAACTTTTGAAAACTCAAGGTCGAGATTGCCCAATTTTATTTATTTCAATTATAAAAGGAGGTCCGAACTATGATATATTTAACAATTTTTTCTTGAAACATCATTTTTAAGAATAATGATTTTTGTCTTTTTCATTTTTCCTTAATAATTAACATAGTTAGAAAACATATAAATATTTTTTTATATAAGAGTTCCTAAATTTAAATTCAAATGATAAGAAATTTTTTTTGATGAATTGAATTCTTGAATTTTAATAAATATTTTAATGAATATAATAAACATACGCTATACTTGAGTTGAATTCAATGGGTTCAAATATAATAATTCAATTCATCTTTATTTTTATATACATTATTTTTTAAATAATATCAATACATCTCATGTTATCTAACTCCGAGATGAATATTTGATTTAAAAATAAAACAAATTATTTATATTAATTTATTTTTCTCATTTAAGTTTAAAAAATTCCTTTGTTCAAGATATTGAAAAAGTATACATATGTTTAAGTAATGCATAAATTTGGATAAAATTTTGAAATATAATTGTTATGACAATTTTTATATTTTTTCTCAAAAAAATTATTAATTATTAATTACATCATATAATGCAATCATTTAGGAAATTTATCATTGAGATTGTCATTTGGCTCATCATTGATATTAGCTTTCTAGCAAAGATAGATGTTGGGCTAGGAGAAAGCTTTGTCGTCTCGAGCTTTCCACCTCTTAGACTAGATTTGCCAGATTTAATGTTTGTAGGTAAAAAAATTTCTTTTCATTCTCTATTTTTTTTATTATTTTTTAAAAATAAGTATCGATCGGTTTAATTAATTAATCAATAGAATCGACCGATTAATTAAATTAAAATATAATAAAATTACTAATTGAACTGACCGAATTTATATTTTAATCGGTTCAATTAATAAATCGAGTCAAATCGATCAGTTTAATTAATTAATCGAATCAACTATTTTTTTTAAAATTTTAAAATTATATTTATAAAAAAATTAATAAAATAAATAACTAAATAAAATTTATTACAAAAATAAATAAAATATAACTTTATTTATAATAAAAATATATATTTATAATAAAAATTTATATAATTAAAAAATTAAACAAAAAAATAATCAATAACTAATTTTTTTTAAAATGATTCGGTTAATCGGTTAACCGATTGAACTAAATCGGTTAATCGTTAACCAAATTAAAAATTAAAATATTTTAAATCTTTAATCGAACCGACCGAATTATTCTACCGGTTGGTTAATAAAATTGATTTTTTTATCGGTTAACTAAAAATTTAATTGGTTAACCAAATTCTATCCACCCTATATTTTTTTACTGTTTTTTTAAATTTAATTATAAAATAAGAAGTTTATTTTTTTATTTTATTTTAATAATTATTTATAATATATAATTAATATTATAATATATTATTAAAATAAATAATATAATTTTTAGGGGATAAATAAAATATTTGTTTGTGCATGTATAGTAAAAAAATCATGATATAATTTTTAAAAATATAAAATAAAATTTTAAAAATATAAATAATATAAAATTTTAAAAGACAAAAGCGTCTAGAATGAACCTAAACTCTCATATGAGGTTTGAGAGTTTCTGTACTCTCATACCAAATTTGAGATTTATGTTGGAAAAAAGACAAAGTAGCCTGACGATATAGCACGTGAAAAATTCTACCCTAAACTCTCATATATAGTTTGAGAGTTTCATACTCTCATAACAAATTTGAGAGTTCTTAATTAAAAAATTAACAACTCTCATATCCAGTTTCCGAAAACACCCCATTTGTCCACATTTTAAACATTTTCAAATTTATTTTCACAGTTTAAAAACGAGCTCCCTATATGTAAAGCACCCCACAATTCAGGGTTTTGCTAAGCATTTCACCTCGCCGATTAGCTTGACACACCAATAATTCAATAGGAGACTCACTCATGGAACTAGACGAGAAACAACAACAGCAACAAGAAGATCCATTTCTTGCATTCATCGATTATGCGAGGTCTGTGCTATCATACGGCGAAGAAGAAGGAGGAGGAGGAGGAGATTGTGATACAAATGGATACATGACAGAGACCAGTGGACCCGGTTGGAGGTGGATCGCATCTCGGATCCTCAAAACTTGTATTGCTAACTCGAGCGGGGTAACCGCTGCTATTTTGCTTTCCGATATCTCTCACGTAATCAATTAATTCTTTCTTAGTCTCTCCGTTTGTTTGCCGAGAAAATGGAGAAATGTCAGATACTCCATCTTTCGCTCTTTGATTTTGAAACAAAAACGTTGAGATTCTGATTCCATTTTCTAAAGGAGTTAGGCTTACTAGCTTGATATATTTTTTATTCAATTTTGCAATATAATGTATGTACCAGTTTCATTATAACTTTAGGTTCTTAAATCTTTGATGTTTGTCATTGACAAGTTCTCTATTCTGTGCCACTGATTTTATGTGGAGGCGTGGAGTGAACAACACAGGACCGGTGCATCAAAAAGAAAACCTGAAATTATCAATCAGTTGAAGAAGAAACATAGGAGAACCAAGTTACAGAACACCATTACAATCGACTCTATATATGAGAAGAACTTCCTATCCTTCAATAGCATTGTAGAAGCTGTGATCTTTGACGCTTTTGTTCTTCCTAGTAAGACTTTAAACTTCTATTTGATTATTGTTGGTTATAATAGTAATACTATTATGGAATTTGTTTAAGGGATTTTGCTAGTTATTATTATTTTTTCATTGTTAACATATAGTTTTTCAGGTACAAACATCTACATGCTTAAATTGGGGGACTTTTGGAGCTCAAATACCATTGAACTTTATCTACATCGAAGGTTAGCCATTGGTTGGACATTGATTGTTTGTGTTTTACTCTGTTTCAATGAAACATCATACATGCCATATGTCCTGTTGATGGAATGGAATTCATTGAACACAATGGATGCATCTGTTTTGTTATTCTTCTTTATTATGTTGACTTTCTTGTTTTGGATGAATATCATTGTATTTTCAGAAGTAAATGTGGAAATAAGAGCTTGTTTCTGAATTACATTTGGATTTTTCCTGCATGGTTAAGGCAAGAGAGAGGAAGGAAAAAGATTAAGTGGACTTAGAAAATTTTCTCGAACCTGCATAAGTGGTTCTTCAAACATTGATGGAAAATAATTATCATTGAGTACAACTATGGTCCAAGATATGTAAACTCAGGACGTTAGAAATTTTGCCTTATCAGGTTTTTGCCATCTTTTACTTAAGGTGTTTGTTGGATTTATGATTTAGAATGCTACTGAGCAACTGCTTGAGTCTCAATTAACTAAGTGACGTTTTTTTCCGGACAAAAACTTCTGCCTCTTGGGATCACCCACTTGATATCGAATGACATCCTGCTTTCTTCTGCAACATATGCTTTTGCTATCTGAATTTTCCCCTTTCAGTTTATTTATGGATGTCAGGTGATTATTAACTTTATAATCTATTGATCATGATACAAAAACTAAGCTTGTGCCACTTCTATGATAGATACTATGACTTGGTGGATCCTCGTAGTGGAATCTTGAAGAAAGGGAGGGAAGTTTTCATCACAGGTGCCTATCTCCGGACAGCTATAGAAGGATCTGGTTGTCCCCGACTACTGCCAACAGAATATCTTGTGATTTTGTTAGATGGTGTAACTGTCAAACTTCCTTGCTTTCCTTTTCAGTTCTCTTTTTCCTGAAAAATCAACATGCCATGCTAGAACCATATTTTTGGGCTTCCTTTTGATATTTACATGTGGATCGCGGATCTTCTGTTCATCATAAGGATTGCAATTTCATTTTCGTGATTGCAGGATCAAGATGATCATGCCATGCTGATCGCCGCTCAGTTCTGTTCAGATTCTCTCTTCCATTTCTCCTACAGAAGCTAATAATGGGGTTTCTTATTCATTATATGCAAGTACATATCTTTCTTTGCCTTGTATTGCTCATTACCTTATGCTAAGTTGTTTTGTGATAGGGTTATACCTAGCTTGCAAAATATAGATGCATGTACGCATGTCACAGACTGTATAATCTGACAAACAATTGAATATGAAATAATCAAATCTATTTCCAGATGACAAAAATGCTCCGCAACATGCATTTTCTTTTTCAAATGGGATAAAGTATGATCAAGCTGATGCATTCTAATGCTTAGATTCTCTATTGAGAAAGAGCAAGTTTTTCCTGACAAGTTCTTTACAATTGTTCCGTTCCCCATGTAGGATTGAATCTATTGAGTCAATGGAAGTTGAAGGAGCATTCTTTAATTTACAAAGGAAACAAATTACTCTTGTTGACAATGATGCCATTCAGCTAAAATTCCTCCTATGGGGTGAGCAGATTGTCCTGTCAAATCTTTTCAGGTAAACTCTTGCACTATATGTTATTACTCCATTCCAAATTAATGAACACATTTTCTTTTTCACAAAAATTAAGAAAAACTAGTTATATCAGTTAGAAATACAAATTTAATGTCTTTTTCCTATAATATTCTTATTTTAGTATGAGATATTAAATATTTTTAATAAGTAATATTAAATATGGGTGTAGTAAATATTTAACAAATTAAAATAATAAATGGACTCTAATTTGGGATAAACAAAAAAAGAAAGTGTGCTCATCAATTCGTGATGAAGGGAGAAGGTTTTTTTTTCTTCAATTGATCTTATGACATATTGTGCTCTCTCCATGCAGCATTGGGAGTATGCTTGCAATTGATAGTCCATATATTGCAAGTTCCAAAGGGAGTTCTGTTGAAACAATAGTGAGCTTTGTCTTGATATGGTAGTGCAACACAACTATATTTGGTCCCTTTCATCCAACATGAGGAACAAGTAGGTGATTGATGTCAAACATTACCAATTTGCTGTCAATTAGAATGCATAGTCAACTTGTGTTTTACTTGGTTTCTTAGGTATGTGTACCCTTGACACAAAACCGATATCAGGGATCAAGGCTGAAAAGTACCTCAGATCCTACTCAGGGACCTAAAGTTTCACAAGTGACATTGCCCTGTGATTCTCAGGGGTCGATTGACTTCAGCAGTTATCCTTTTCAAGTGAGTATCTGCAGTGCTTGATGCCATTAGATGTACCCTTTATCCTTCTGTCACAGGCTTGTCCTTTGGCTGTAGTTACTTCAACGCTCAACTAGGTACAAGTTTCAAATAAGAATACTTGAACTTGGGACAACATGTTTCACTTAAAATGGTGGAAAAATAATGAAATTCTGGAAAACAGTTGAATCACCTTTAACATGTATGCATACTTGTACTGTCGTGCTTGGGGTCCTAGTAACATAGTCTTTGAAGGGTGCATCATGATAAACGTGTTGAATGCGATTCGTCTTGCAAATATCAAAGTGCTAGCACTATACTAGTTAGTTCAGACTTATTGTATTACCATGAGGATCTCAAGTAGTGATGATAACATATATGTTGCAAATAGAGGTAGAAGAAGAATTGGGTCCTGAGTTCATACCATTTCAGTTTTCTGTTATTTTTTCTAATATTTTTTTTACCTAAAGCATGTAACCGTTAGGCCTTGGCAATATACCGTATATAGCTTTTTAGTTCATATATGCCAGCTTTGGCTCATTTTAAAGTGATTGTTGATAACTTCTCTCACTTGTTCAAAGTTTTGCAGTCGTTTGTAATTGATCTTCGTCACAAGATGACAAGCGTCAGTCTTTATGGTACCGTCACAGACATTTTCCGTGAAAGAAATACAAAGAATTATTTTCTCATTAAGATTGAGGACACAACCGGCGCAATTTGGGCAAAACTACACTTTGCTAGATCTTGGTAACAATTAACTATCGTTATGGAACTGATTTGACTGATTCATTCCCTCCACATAAATTTCTCATGTTATTTTTCTCAGGTCTTTGGGGAGACTTGGTCACACAGTGTATGTCTCTGGCTTGTCATGCTACAAGACAAAGCATAATAGGTGAGCATATTCAATTATTCAGTTAATTATCTGAATGACAATATATTATGGTTGGGTTGGTTATAAATAGTACTTCCCAGATGCATGTTAGATGCTTATTTTCTCAGATCTCCATGGTTTCTAACCTTGTGTATTTCGCTTGGCAGTCTTGAAGTATCATGGTTTGAGAATGACATCAGAGCTTCCCACGTGAACCTTAGTGCCTGCCAGCATTTTTAAACTCATCTTGTCTTCACCGATTATCTCGTCTCTCTGATCTATCCCATGACGCTAGCTCTACATACGTATGTTTCTTATATAATTATGACTTGAATATTTGGGTTTATCCTCTCCATACCATTTCTTCACACTGCTTGTCATATTCATATGCTAATCATTATTATCTTAGTCCACTGCAATTCCTTTTTGTTGCTGGTCATTATCAATTTTTATTTAAAGGGATCTTGGATTACATAAGATATAATTGTGGATAGAAGGAATCGCTGCCCAGTGTACTTTTATGTTTTCCTGACCAATTGTTCGTTCGCAACTAGCAAAATCTCTCACTTCCAAATAGGAAAAAGTAAAAGATGCGACCATTTCCATAGTAGTGTTGTCAATGCATATATATGGCAATTTGACCTCTAAGAAAAGTGGCCGTAAGACGGGGTGCTTTTTCGGCTTGTCCCGTGGAGATCCAAAAGTGGCTGCTATTTTTTTTGTAAAAAAAAATAAAATGCATTTTTAAATAAAAATAAATAATTTTAATAATTTTTAATAAAAATAATTATTTTAACTTTTTTAATAAAAATAATATTTTTATTTGAATCTTGCTAAATATTTATATGATATTTTTAGTGGGATCCAATAGAAAGATACATATCTCTCGCATTGTAGATGCCCTAAGGGGAGAAACTTGATCTTTCGTATTGCTGATGCAAATAAACTATTCATTAGGCTGGATTGAATGGAATAAGTAAAATATAATATGATTTCCACTAATCTTTGTCTTGCTTTTAAAACATGTTTGCAGATTTGCCGAGTTCGGCTTGATCAAGTCGATCAATGTCATGTCAGTACAAGATATTCACATTCTCTTTGTGGTCATGCTTTTAACAAAATGCCTAGTGGCGTTGTTGAATGCAGTTTCTGTCATTGTATTTGTGATGAAGTTACTCGCGCTTTCCACTTAAAAATCACTCTGGCAGATGAGAGCGCGAAGGTTTTTGCATGGTGTACTGGTCAGACTGCAACTGAATTGCTGCAAATATCACCTGATGAATTCTACGAGCTGCCTGAGGTAACGCATAAGCTTAATGACATAACGCTTCATAAAAAATTAGTTTTGATTCTAAAATGAATGTCTGCAAGAAGCAAACTTGACACTCGGTAGCTGCTCTAGGGATTTCTATTCATCCAATTTCTGATAATATGAAGTCCCAGTGCATAAATAGTTATTGAAATTTGCACATATAATGAATGACATTAGTGCCATACAGAGAATATTAATTTCTAATTACATGTAGCAATAGGGACAAGGGATTGCCTTAATATCCAATTACATAGAACCTCATAGGCTTATTATTACATGGAAGTAGATCTTCCAGGTAAGTGAGCGCCAACATATTATTTGCTCTGACTTAGAAAAGTGCACTTATTTATTTATTTATTTTTTCTATGTTCTCATCTATGCGAAGGATGAACAGTTTATGTACCCTTCGTCGCTAGAGAATGAGAGCTTTATTGTTGCATTAGTAAATAGCCGAAGGCAGGGTTATGAAGCGTGAAGAGTCTAATCTTGAACCTTGATACCGTTTGTTGGGAGATCACTCGCGCAGTAAGGTACGATTAGCATTTTACAAAGAATGTGTTACAATAAGTTTCCTGAGAATTAGCAAGTGATCATAGTTGGCATCATAAATCAGAGATTATAGTGGTCTTATCGATGTTAGGATGCACAATTCTTTGTGAAGGGCTATGAAACAATTGCTTGCTTGTAAATGTGGGACTGGGTGATCAAAGTGACGGTCCAGCGTTTATTTCTATGTTTTTATTTTTTTTACATACGATGATAGTATTAAGAATATGAATCAATAATTATAATTGTTAGTCAATTTCTCTGGCACAAATAGATTTATTTTTCCTTTTTACTTATTTCAAATTATAACTCGAAAACGCTTTTTCAAATTACAATTTTTTTGAAGAAAAATAAATTTAGTTTCCTAATGTACTTTTATTTATAATTTACCACCAAAGGTGTTCAAAACGCCCCTTTTTGCTGCCTCTTACCTATTCTACGTCCACTGAAATAGAGAGAAACTTTATTTGGATTTTTTTTAAATTTCAATTTTCATTTTTAAGTGGCCAAGCCTATGCAAAATTTGTTCACAAACATGTAAAAGCCTAAATCACAAGTATTCCGTATTTCCATGTATCATTCACAAAATTCATTAAGATTAATTCTGAAAAAACAAAAGAAAAAAAAGGATTCAATCTCGGGCATTGCCATTTTGGATATGTGCATGTTAATGCCACAAGAGGACTAGAGATGATGAAAAAAGCAATTAATAGAAATTGGAAGTCATTGAGTCGCAAAGATCCTAGAGTACAACTCATTAACTAGTTGCCAACCTCAGTTGTTTTTCTTACTGTTGCTATAGTTTTGCTCTGAAATTATCTTCAAAACATTGACCAAAGCTCGCAACCGATCCCATATGTTCAGGCCATACAGTGCCTCTACAAGTGACTCTTGGAACTCGAACCCGTTCTCCGATACAGGATACTATAATTGGCAGAGGAAAACAGTCAACAAACACAACATAGCATATCATTATGAGTCAAATTCTTTTAAAAATAACCTGAATAGGCTTTGGTATCTTGGTTTTGATGTAAGGCCACCACCTATCCTCAGAAACTGATTTTACAAGACAGCATGCTCGTAATCCTTCTACACCAGCAAATCGACCAAATCCACTATCTTTTACACCACCAAATGGCAAGGACTGAAAAACCAGATTCATCAATTAGAATATTTAGAAGGGAAGATTAAGATAACCCAGGATTAACCCAGAACAGAAGTAAGAGTTGAGGGAAAAGTTTTTTTTTTTTCTCTTCTGCATACGATTTATTTGTTTTAAATATTAGGGAAAGTTTTTTTTTTCCTCTGGACCTGATGGATTAGCCGTTATTTCAGTGTTTCAGGAAAATGTTATGTAATTTATTTTATTTCAGTCGAGAAAACAGTATCCAATAATAGTGCTGACTATAGTCAAGCAACAACATGAGAAAACAATTTCTCATCTATTCTAGAAGATAGAATTTTTTCTTTTAATCACCAAGTAATAATCATTCAATGCAAAGTGGCTTTTGAAATAGAAAGGTTACCTGACACATATAAGTTGATGCAAAATCGTTAATTGCAGCAACACCACAGTGTATCTGGGAAGCAATCTCTTTGGCACGGCATTGGCTACCAGAAAAAACAGCACAGCCAAGTCCATATCTAGAGTCATTTGCAAGCTTGATAGCCTCTTCATCAGTGCTAAATTTCATTATAGGCATGATGGGTCCAAAAGCCTGGATGTGACTCAAGTTTTATATAGAATTAGCAGGCAATAAAGATAAGAATGGACATCATTTCTAAATCATATAAGTCATAAATATATTATCATGATATCCAAGATAGATCCTCTAAATGTGACACAAAATGGGGTTCCTACTCTTCTTGCATCAATTTCATTGTGTGGTTTACATTTACAAGAATGGTTGGGGGGAAATAAGATCGACTGCACCTTCACCTAAATGGCCAAAACTCCCTCGAGCAACAATTTCTGCTCCTTTGTCTAAGGCATCATTCACAAGATTTTGAAGCTTATCAGAATGCTCCTGCAAGCATATTGCTCCCATATCATACCTTCCATCAAGTGGTGGTCCCTGCAACAATTAACAAAAAGGAAGAAGAAATGATAGCAGCCCAAGGGATGAGTTCGTAAAGGAAAGTACATCTGTTCTACATGCAGGTCACTTAAAAGTTTCCAAGAATTTTGACAAGAATCACAGAAATCTGTGCAAGTGCAACATTTGAGCATGAAAGAACAAAGATAAAAGATGATTATTTTCCTGATTTCAAGAAACTCCCTTAAGATTCCAATTAGGTAATAAAGAGCAAAGCAGGTAAAGACATTATGAAAGCTTTTTATCCACAAAGGATTCTAAAAATAAAAATGCGAAATGAAAAAAAAAATACTTCAGCCGTAACAGATTTATGATTTTAGCAACTTCACTAACAAATGATGAATATATATCCTTATGAACATAAAATCTCTCAGCCCCAGCACAATTCTGCCCACTTGATTGAAGAACACCTCTAAAGCAATTTGGGCAACCTGCATTGGGTAGAACATTAGGAGGACCAAAAGAATCATTCAATTAAACTATAAATCAAACAAGTAAGACGGATTCATACATGAGGCACATCTACATCTTCACACACAATAAATGCATCTTTTCCACCAAGCTCGAGTGTAACTGGTATTAGTATATTGGCAGCATTTCTCATTATCTGCAAAAAATAAATATTCCAGCTTAAAAGCAACGCAAGTAACGAATGCAGCAAGGCAGTCACTAAATTTTATCAGTATATATAGAACTTCTCTTCTTATCAGAAACAATTAATAAAAGAAGGAAATTTAAAATGTCATTTCATCTAAGAGTTGAATAATGGAACATTCACGCTACTGAGGTAAATAATTGTTAGAGATAAAAGAAGATTGATATCACCCATTTCTCTAAAAAGTTGCAGCTTATGAAATGAAATAAGTATCAAATGAAATGAAAGTGAAATCTTGCTAGCAAGCATATAAAAGACTATTTTCAGTTAGCAAAGCAAGTCTTACCATCTTACCACACCAGGTGATCCAACAAATATGATTTTATCAACAGAAGCAACAAGTGCTTCTCCGTTTCAGCAAACTATCAAGAACCATTTATTTTAGATAGTTAATCAAATATAATTATCTTCAGTGCTAACATGAGGAATAGCATACCCTGTTATTATGTCAACCAGATTTTCAGGTGCTCCTACAGCAGCAAGTGCAGCTTGAATTATTCTGAAGTAGAAACATCCAGACCAACTTGCATGTTCTGAAACTGTACTTGCAAGCATTTGTCAATCTGTCAATTTTGTTACCTCAACACACAACCAACCCCTCCCTCCCAAAACCAAAAAAAAAAGATAATGAAATCATACATTGGCCTCCTAGATATTGAAATGCAATGCAAGATATTGTGACATAGCAATAGACGATGGTTCATCAGTTTATACCAAAGATACAAGTTATAAAATCAAGTGCAATTAACAGAAAGGCAAGTGCCCCAACATTAAGTACCTTAATCACAATGCTGTTTCCTGAAAAGACTGCTGCCAGCATTGGATTAAAAATATTATGAAAAGGATAGTTCCATGACACAATAGCACCTATAACACCAAGGGGATGAAACTCCACCTTGGATTTCTTGTGAAGCATTGATCTACCACAAGATCTGCAAACGTTGAGATATAGATAAAAGTCAAAGTGCATCAAATTTTATCTTTTAGCGAGACAGTAACACATCACTTCTTTTTTTTCAAGAAAAAAGAAAAACTAGCTTAAAAGAGATAAAATAGGTACCTGTATTCAGGCTTTAGCCAGTGCTCGCCCTCTGAGAGAAGCCAAGTAATCTTCTCACATGTTGTCATCTCTCCTAAAGAGGCATCTACCATTGTTTTTCCAGTATCACGCGAAGACACTCTAATCAAAATGGCACATTAATCAAGACACACAACAATCCTTGGCTTACATCTACTATGAGATAAGATATGTAGCATGTAATTCATGTATATGGAACACCTTCTGTTTGCAATCCAAACACCTCAAGGTAAGGGGAAGAGAAGAAAAAAAGAAGGGTTAATTTCAACAATAGAGACCGAGGATTTTGAATTAAGCACCTAATGATATTGCATTTGTCATCTTTTTTTTTTGTTCTTCCTTTTTAAATGCCTAAGCACATTGCCGGAAAACTAAGTTGTAATAAGGAAAAACATCAAAATTTTGTTAAACAAAACTATATAACACGCTAACAGTGATTGATGAGAATAGTTTCAAAGGCTCCCTCATCATCCTTACTCGCATATAAGCTCTTGGTGTTCAATAATATACTTCAGAAGTATCCTCAAAAACTGTCGTCTTTGCTTGAAGGCTGCTCTTTGCCACATTTTCTGAGCCTTCCTTGCCTGTGCCACATGGTCCTTGACCTGCCACATGCATATAACAGTCATTTTATTCAAAATTCAAAATGTAATTATATAATATATATGTATATATAAATATTTACTCATGTATAAGTATACCTCAGCAGGGGACAAGGCAGGGAAATATCCCAAGTATTTCATGGTTGCAGGCTCATAACATTGGACTTTCTGTCCTGTTGCTGTGTCCTTCCTCTCGGAGGTACCTACGTAGCAATAGCAACACATAGGAAACCAAGTTATACTAAATTCACGAAGCAGAAACTAAAATCCTTAACAATAACAAATTTCACTGTCCACAAAACCAAAATGCAGCATATATTGAGAAATGCATAAAACTATTTCCAGAATAGCTTGATTTTTCTGAGAATTTTGTTCTTAAAACTCTAATATTATTACTAAGAATAAAATATATACAATAGAAATAATCAAATAAGCACAAAACATTAAGCATACGAATCTAAAAAAATAAAATCAAAAGTAAGCCAGAAATAAACAAGAAAAACTCACATATATGAAGCTGTTCTCTTGCGTTTGATTCCATCCGACACTGCCAATAATCCAAATCCACACTTAACTATCAGCAAAAACAAAAATATAAAACTATACACAGAGAAATGTATGCATTTGTATATATGTGTGTATATATATATATATATATATCACAAAGATAGATTTTTCCC
>CANTUV010000441.1:0-24778 GCA_947685225.1 Garcia nutans
AGTAGCATCTTTGGCTTGAAGCTTTCCTTTTTCCCTAGGGTGAAAGTGAAAGCAGAAAGAAAGGGCTATTGACCGATCTAATGCACGTGCTTACCTATTGATCTGACCTTTTCTTTTCGGAGATTTCCACGCAATCGCCATTTATAGAGGCATACTCATATTATCGGTCTCCCATTGACACAGCTTAATACTTCACAGCGGATTCAAATTCAATAGCATTTGTCCGCGTATTTGAAAACAACAGTCAAGGAATCAGTCCCAACAGCGTCTACGTTAACAAAGGATACTGTAACAAGTATAACAAGAAAAGTGCTTACTCCACCAGCTGCTCCTCACAACCGAGTCTGGCTATCTTCCGGAGACTGGTATCCTTACTTAGGGTATTACCCCTAATACGGCTACTCTCACTGCGGTTATGAAATCTCGACGCGCTACCACCGCTTTATTTAAGAAAAAACTAAACTAGAGCTGGAAGAGCGGGAACTGAGACTGCACCAGTGTCAAGTCATCGGAAGAATAAAGGCATTCCCGATACAGCAAAGAAGCCTTTTGATGGAGCTAGCTATATCCCATTTTTGCAAAAAAAATCGGATAATAGCCGAACTCAAAGCTCTTTATCCCGAAGACGAATGGGACTTTTCCCCACTCATTCGGGATAAATTCTTCGGGGGCCGACAGGTGAATCGCGAATATTCCCTAAAATTCCTGGATCAAATTGAACTACAAAAAAGCAGCAAGCAAGCTGTGCCACCCGCCTTCACCGTAAAATGAATACGTGGAATTTTAGGGAATAATTATATTTCCCTCGCTACCTCTGAACGGAAGGGCCCCCGTCATGTAGTAAATATGTATCACATCATACAATACATGAGGAGAGAGAGTAGGGTGGGTCTCTTCTCATTGGGCCCGCTTGGACATTGAATCGGTTCTGATCTTCGCTAAAAAAGTAAGGCCTTACTTGACGAGTAGAACTTAGTTACCCGCTTATTGGGATCTGAAATAAGCTTAGTTTCTTTGCTTTCTTTCGCCCCAGGTCTGGGAAGAAAGGAGCTAACTGTATTCTTACTGCTAGCAATCAATCATTACAGCTTTTTGCATTAGGGAAGTCAGATGGAAGGCCAAGGGCCTAGATGAATGTGAATGATTAAAATTGAGTCGAAATTCAGTTGGTGTTCAGTCTACCGAGAGCGTACTCGTACTATAGCCTGAGGATGGACGTAGTTCAGGAGAGCAAGGAGTATTTCAAGCCATCTAGTTCCATTCCTTCGCCTTTTCAGGCAGTCTTCGTACCATTCCCGGGTGAGACTTTATATATATATATGACCAATGCGAGTAAGGGTATCAAGTGATATACGATTTGATTGGATTTTCTTTTCCTGGAACCACTCTTCTGAGCCTGTTCTTATGGGATTGGGGTCCCTCTTTTTGCTGTGAAGGGTTAGCCCCGTAAGTCCATCTCTGGGGAGTTCTCTTGCACTTATAGCTCCTTTCATATCTTCTGCCTTCTCTTCTTTTTCCCAGCCAGCTGGGATATTTTCTGTGAGCAAGCCTCTTTCTTCCTTTGCTGTGGGACGAGGCCAGTTCTCTTAATCCATCCAGAGGGAGTACCCCATAAGCCAATGCCATTCCATTCATTCTGTCCATGCGATCTAACGGACTAACAGGACAAGCAGTAGTTTTGAAAGGAAATCCAGCAAACAAGGGATAGGGATAAGGCAAGTCTTTGGTCGCAAGCGAATGAAAGCCCGTTTACTAAGAAGTTCACATGCAACGGATCTCAAACAAAGCGTGGCTGACAACGCCAAGAAAGTATGGCTTACACTTCCTTAGGAAGTAAGAACTGGTGGAAGTGGGCTGGGTAATTTACCACAAGGGCTCAGGCCTAATTGGACTTATTAATAGTTTTCAGTCACAAAGGAATTATTCCTTTCAAGCAAGAAGGACTCGGCTTACTCACCAGGAATGCACCCTAAGGGAGAGTTCCTGGATCAGGTAGTAAAGAGATACTTATCCAAGAAGCTAGTGATTTGGCTAACCTCAGGTACCTTCCCAATGACACATAAATGCCGATTCCATAAGCTTATTTAACTCATTGCTATTAGTGGAAGAATGCCCTCAATGTCCATGCGGCTGCCTTGAACGAATCCCATTCGTAGTTCTGAATCAACCTCCTAAGTCAATCCGGACGGGAAAAATTCCAAAGGATCATGCCGAGTTCCAGAAATATTCTTTTTTCATCAAAGACCGAGGGTGGATGCGCGTGACTAATCAATTACCTGCTGCTTTCCACTAAGGGTATGAAAGGTGATCTTAACTAGAAATAGAATATCATAAGAGAAGGAAGATCGTAGCCTAGAAAGTCTTACGTGCTCTCTCCTCTTACTTAGATAGAGAAGGTTGAAGCTTATAGGTGGTGCCCTAAGCGCAAAGAAGCTCCCATCATGCTACTTCCACTACTTAACACATGCGCGCTCTGTAAACAAAGGTCGACCATTCTTATCTAATCGAAAGGCTAATTCGCGATAGACGAGTGGGCGAGACGGAAATGGGTTCGAGTCCCATAGCCCCAATGTGTCGAAATAGAATGATTGGGTCGACCAGGCCCAGATCATTTTTCTTTGTTTTCCGGTATGCCGCTCCGCGAGCAAGGAGCGATAGAACCAAGTGGGTTGTGGTAATGTTAGAATTTGCACCTCTTTCTATCTATTTAGTGATCAGTCTGCTAGTTTCTTTGATCTCACTCGGTCTTTCTTTTCATTTCATACACCCAGAATATCAGCATGCTAAATATAATCACTTTCACTTCTTGTCTGCGTTTCTACTATTGTTGACCCTCGCTATTACCTTCTCTTTCTTTCTTTATATAGGTATGAAAGAGGTGTTCTATAGCCTCATTTCAAAGGCGCTCATCTCTCTGGGGAGTCGAGCCCTCGTCTGTACTTTATTTAAGTTGTTGGGCCTAGCGGGGGGACTTGCCCTTTCCATAGGGTTTTTGGCAAAGGTCCTCATTACCGAGGAAACATTCGAAATAGGGGGTTCTCGGATGATGCCCACTGGGTCAGATTCGGGGAACAGTGGTTCGGGTAGTTGGCTAAAGTACCTCAAAGGGTCACCTGAATCAGTAGGTCAGGGTCCGGAAAATAGCCAAGGCGGCGAGCCCGAAAACCTAAGATCCAACGAGGATTTGGACTGGAGATCGGGCCCGCCGACAGGCCCCAAAAATTCTCCAACTTCTTCTTTTTTCGAGGGAGTAAGTGAAGAATTAAGAAAACATGATCATGGCTCGGAAGCTACGAGCGTAGACCAAGGGCCAAACAAGAATGAGGCAGGATGCGAAGGGGAGGCTCCTGGTCAACCCGCCGGGGTCAGGGAACCGGAAGCACCGACTATGGAAGAGCTAAAAAAAAAGATCCAACTAGTTCTACGTGGTCATAGAAGGGTTCGCTGTGACGTTATGAAGCGCCTTGTTGAACAGGATCTTCGGCTAGAAACAGCTTCCACGCAGAAACTCATTTGTATAAATGAAGTTCTGGAATACATTTCAGCCAACCGAGAAGACCTCTTAAATTCGGGTGAAAGCCTCGTCAATGTGTTAACTGTCAAGACGAACGATTGGGAAAGGGAGCAAAGGCACTTCCCAAACCCCGAATTGAGGGATAGGAGAGAAGAGTCGAAGAGTAAACATATCCACGATACCGAGGGCCGAACTAGCCAAATTATGGACTATTTTAAGGATGATGATGGCTAAACAATCATTCTAGAAGGAGGGAGGGTGGGATCGCGATCGACTAACAGGAGAGTAACCCGATAGGGCAAATATGGGTTCAAATCCCATTCGTGAGATGGCGGGGATTGATTCGTCCATCATTCAACCCATCATATCAAATCCCCAACTCCTACCGGGCTCCCTTTGAGGGGGCGGGACAGAAGGTTGACCGAGGGACCAGGCTGAATCTAATCCTTTGCATGCAAGAAAAAGCTTTAAAGCTACTTTACTAATCAAATAGGGCGGAGTTCTAGTCGTGGATGAAAGCCCCAACAATATATAAGAAAGAATCCCAGCGGACTTCACTTAATTGACTTAATCTCAGCCACTAGTGGCTTAAACCTCACTCTCTTAACTCTCTGGATTCCTTGACTAACTGATCTTTCTTATCTTATTGAATTAGGTTAGGTAGTTTCCCCTTTTTCTCAATCTAACAAGGCTAATCGAAAAAGAAGGAAGGCTAGTCCGGCAACTGCTGGCTGTCGACGAGGAGGAGTCAACTAGCGATGCCAGCTTCTGGATTTGAGGAAAGGAAATCTTTTGTGGTACTTTTTCTTAAGAGGCTGAAGGACTGTTGGTTTTTAGTAATTCTTTTCTTTCTTTTCAGAGCGGTAGAGGCGTAAAGCCAAGCCGAGGATTAGCCTTTCGAGGAAATTCCAAATAGGGATTCTTTTTGCAAAGAAAGGCGATTTGATCCTTCTGCCTTTGATGACTGACTTAGGAGTTCTTCCTTTTGTCTCGGCCAATCAATCATATGAATAGACTCAATTGAGAAGTGAAGGCGAAACCTAGAATACGGATTTCAAAGGAAACCCGTCGCGTGAAATGATATATCCATATCTGTAACCCTTTAGGGGAAAACAACAAGGATCAAAGTCCACTACGACCTGAAAATCCTATGTGGCCGGTCTCTATCTAGATATGAGTTGATGACGATTCCAACTTAATAGATTAGATAGAGGGGATCTGATCATAGATCCAGGGTAAGGCAAGGCGAGATATTCTTGATCTTGTTGTTGGAACCTAGGGTCCACTCATCTTTAATCCACTTGAAAGGCTGCTTCATTCTCAGCTATTAGAGAATGTAGATCTAGACGTAAGTCATAGAACAGATCTAGGGTCAGCAGGGATGAGATGTGTACATCTGAGAATAGAAATCTATCTCAGAACACATACGGAACTGAAAAAAGGCGAAAGTTTTCTTTCCTCTACGCCTACTTCTCTTCCGACTTGGTTCATCTTGAGGAAGTACGGTACGTCTAAGGTCTGAAGCCGATGTTCATTGGCCTTCCGCGCCTATGATTCCTTGAATTCCTCGCCAATTTGAGGTCAAGCGGCTGAACTCTTTTTCTCTTTTTGTGCCTTTAGCTGCGAACTACACTGTATGTATGGTGGGTCTGTCCTTCCACCTGATACCATTGCTTGATTGCTAGCCTATGGGGAACTCGTATCCATACTCAATGAGATAGATGTAGCTACAAATTTCTTAGAGAAAGAGAAAGCTCGTTCCGCTACTAACCTGATAGTGGTTGCCTATGTATTTGATTTTATAGTATCTATAGAAAGATCAGGGTCGAAATCATCGTCTTAATAAGGGTTCGCTCCTGCACATTCCATGCTGTATATTCAACCTCTATGTCAATAGGGGCCTTGGGACTCCCAATTGGTTATCACTCGCTTCATTTCATTTAGCTCGTTCCCTCAAGAGCTAGATTTAGGGAAGTAGTTATGTCAGCAAGCTCGAGGGACAGGCCCTTAAGCGAAGGACGGGAGACCATCCAGATAGAAGAATAAGAGCCCGGAACCGACACCGCGATCCACATACACCTGACACCCCCAACTTTCGGATTATTTGATAAAGAATATCCCAATCCCAATCTTGTCTTTGGGAACGAGTAGGATTGGAGGATAATTCGATTGCCATTCGATCCTCTTGTCGTACGCATCTCTATATTAATGCGCGTCTCCTGTGTAAAGCATCTATCAATTAAGGAAGATCGAATACAAACGCAGATAGAAAATAGAAAACCAAGTGTAGGCACGAGTCTTTATTACTTAAGCTATTCTTTCTTTCTTCATCGACTTTCCGCCTTTGATTTTCCGGAAGGCTTTGAGGGATGCTAGGCGCATTCGAAAGTTGACATTGGGAGTGTATCACCCTTTAGTAGCAGCTCTTTTTAAGCCACCTCATAGCGAATGAGTAGAAGCAACTCTATTACTAAAGAGGGATCTAAATAGACCACACCAAGAATTACTCATTACTCTACCGAGACAAGCCATTCAGGGAAAGAAATTCCTGCTTAGAAGCACTTATGCGTACCAGGATTGAATAAATATCGGGATAGCCGGGGTCCGGAATGCGCCAGTACAATTAGGAAAGTCAGGTGTGACAAAAGTCTGTAAGATTGAGCTCCGAGAGCAATGCCGATCGAGGGAAAAAAAAGAAAAATTCCTATTTCCTAAACTGATGACATCGAAAAAGAAGCAACTTTTACTTTGGCCTAATTGACCTAATTAAGAAAATTCTCACTTAAACTCTATAAATTTCGAATTTTGGGCTGGGCTATCCTTCTTTATATATATGTCTCGGTTACTTCTTCTCAAACTTCATTTCCAAGGCCAGTGACTCGAGAGAAACTTTCAGATGCTTGCTTCCCCGCCGCTAAGAGAAATCGGAGAGGGAGCCTTCGTCACAGACAGGATTGGGAGGCTCCCTAAGGGTATACTCATCCAATCTCAGAGAAGGTTGGTTCGTGGCACCAGATCTCAACGTCGAAGGACAAGGTAAACCGACCAGACTTTTGACAGTTGGAGATCTCTTCCCGAGGGTGCCTTTTTTTCTCTTTGTTTCAAATGTTGTCAATGTGGTATAATATAAGACCGTTCCTCCGGCGTGAAATAGTTTTTCCCTAGGCCGGCCCTATAAGAATAGTACTCTAAACATCAACTCATGGTACTCCCCGGGACCATAACAACAAAACTCCTAGGGTAGCAGTTCAGGCATCAGCTTCTCGAGAGCCTAAAAGAACCAGTCGAAAGTGGCATTTTATCTCCTTTTCGTGAAAGAGCTCAACCGATAGGGATAGGAAGAATCGTTAGCGGAGAGCAGCAATCGTTAGCAGGGAGGAGAGGGGCTATCTTCTTAGCCACGTGCACAAATCTTTCTCTACCCCTAGCCACGTCATGCTCGGGAAAAGACTTTCTAAGCTTTGCAAACACTGCTACCTAGCTTTCGACTCACTGCCCCAAGGGCTAAGCCTTAACAGGACAGGTACGGATTCAAGAGAGTCACCTTACTCAGGCGCCTCACCTCTTTTCTTAAATGCATGAAGAGATTCTGGGCTATCTTCGATGACGAGCTGAACAACTTGAGCGAAGCTTCTAAAGCACGTTTGTTTAGGGTTCCAATAAGGTTGAGTTTAATCAAATGCTGATTTTGCCCGATAGGCGCCCTAGAATTCATTCCCGTGGAAGCTTCTTCCGTAGAGGATAGAATGGATGCAACCGTCTGTCTCCTCCTCGGCATCGGATTGGTACCGCAGGAGAATCTCGAATTGAATCTTGGTCACCGATTCTCCTTTATCACCTTCCATGGCTGTCTTACTTAAGGTGTTACCAGTCTTTACCCTCTTTGTATGGCGCTAAAGCGACTAGTCTATGACCCAATTCCGGATGGCGTCTCAGGGTCCGAAGGAGGTGATGTAGCTGAGCTGTCTGTTTTCATACCTCCTTGAGCGAGACTTTTTTATACCCTTAAAGTTAAAGTAAAGGGAAGCGAGAGGAGAAAGGTCTTCGAAAAGACCGCATAATCTTCGAACGGGAAAGTGGGCTGGCTAGTTCTTTAGCAAAATCTGTCTTCTTTCAGGCAAGCTATGGATAAGAGGGATAGGCTCGTGAGAACTCCTACTCCTCGGTCGGGTAAAGCTAGAATCAAGTCGTCTCGTAAAAGCTCATTGAAAGGCTTTCGAAGATGAAAAATATCTTTTAGTAACCTCACCTCCTACTTGACAGCGCAGGTCACGGAGGAATTACTCCCCCTAAGTGGAGTTAGCCCTGAGTGAAAAGTAGCCTCTAGCAAAGGCAGCTCGGAGGACGCGATGGAATATGCGCTAGAGAAACTCCTAGTATCTGTAGGACGGCATATCAAAGGAAAGGAGCAACTAAAGCAGCTAGGCTATCCAGACAGAGGAAAGACCTTTTTTTAGATCCTCTTTTCCCGCCTGTAGCTTATTGCGCTCGCTTTGTACACACAGAATTGCTCTTATCTTGCGCTTCGTTCAGTTACACTACATTACCCAATCAAACTATACCTTCAGGCAGTTGACGGGGAAGGCGTAGGTCGGGTGGGATGGATTGGAGTCTGTCGATTGGCATAACTTCCTTCGGTCGCATCTACTCTCGCTTCGTCAATGGAAACTCGTAGGCGTAGGCTTGCTTCTTCCTTCGAAGCCTGTTTCGGGTGCTTGCTTGGTCCGGGGCAGGGTACTTTTCAATACCTACTTGGAACGAGCGGGTCAGGTACAGAGGATAATAGAAGGGACGAAGAGTATCACCATGGGGGTTAAGACCCAATATGGTAGCTACATCTAGCAAGGTGGGTGTCGTTATCATACCGAATTTTAAGTCTTTTTTCTTTCGATAGGGAATGAGATACGTAGTCATTCTGTAGATAAGGCGAAATGGCTGGGCCATACAAATAGTATTTACATGAACTTCTTCTAACCAGTAGGCAGGCTCTTTCAAGCTGCATTAACTGATTCGTTCGAGGTAAGAGTGCCAAGTTCTGCTGATTCAATGACTAAATAATAAATAAGATTATGATTCCGTGTAATTGATCTCGAGTGAATTCAGGCCGTAAGGAGAAGGTTTTACACCTCTCCATGCCTCAATAGGTGTCATCCCTTTCTTTTACTGCAGCAGTAGGAAGTCTGTTTTGCAGGTAGACAGCTGTATGTGCAGCCTCCGCCCAAAACTTGTTAGGCAGCTTCTTCTCATTTAACATACATCTCACCATCTCAACTACAGTCCTCTTTCTCCTTTCAACTACCCCTCTGGAGAGTAAGCTACTGTCAGTTGATGGTGAATGCCAGCATTTTGACAGAATTTATTGAATTCGGCTGAGTTGAACTCCATCCCATTATCCGTTCTTAAAGCCTTTAGTTTGAGTTTGCAGCCACATGGATCTTCTGCCATTCTTTTGAATCTTTTAAAGACATCAAGAACTTGAGACTTCTGCCTGATGAAATAGATCCAGGTGGTCATTCTAGTTAGATCATCAAAAAAAAGAAATATTAAGTCTTTGTTACCATTGAGTGATTCAGTCTTCATAGGCCCACAGACATCTGAATGGACCAGCTCCAGTTTATGTTTAGCTCTCCATTCAGATGCTTGTGGAAATGGTTGCCTATGCTGCTTCCCCATTTGACATGAACCACACACTTCATTAGGTTGAATGATGTCGGGCATGTCCCTAACCAGTCCTTCTTTGCTTAGTTGTTGCAATGCAACATAATTGCAATGCCCATACCTCTTATGCCATAGTCTTGACTCATCACATTTGGCATAATTCAAACAATCATTAACAGAATTCCATTGTAAAGGGAAGCTCTTGTCAACCATAGGTTACTTAGCAACCAGAACTTTATCAGGATCATAAATGAAGCGGCATCTGTTGATGAATGGTTATACAACGGTGGTCCTTATGAACTTATTGTTCTAAACTTCTTACTTGGTGCTAGCTTCTTTAACTCGGAATGATAACACGAGCCCTGGAACAGATTTTTTCGGATAGCAGTCTTAGCATCAGACTAAGGAAGAAGGGAGGCCATTTCAAAGCAAAGCACTAACAGGCACCTTACTAGTCCTTCGGACTGCTACTAAAACCGATAGGCTCCGGGAATAGGAAGACTTATACTTTACTGGCATAAAAGCAGATTGAGTCTAAGACTAAGGCGTGCGTACCACTTACAGCACTAAGAACACCGACTACGGATCCGGATCACTTCCTGGGACTGAGGGAGGATTGTTACTGACACCTCCGGTAAAGGAAGAAGAGCGATTGATTCTACTGACAAGATGGGTGGATTCCCTACATTAGCCAACCGCTTAGATACTAAACCCTACTCGCCAATTGCAACCCTAGCTGCCAAAGACTTGCGAATACTCATTTTCTTTGGTACCCGTGGGTCAATCCTACTAAGAACCATGCTAAGGCTAAGGCTTCGGGCGAGCAAATGAACTAATGGGTGAACTGCTTGCGGGGAAGACCACCCAGAAAACTGGATAAGGAAAGATAGAAAACTAGCAATACTGGGGTGATAGACAGGTAACTAAAAATCTTAGTCGGGAGGTAAGGCTAGTAAGACCAGAAGGCTGGCCAGCACTAAATAAAGCAGAAGGATAGCTAGAGAAGTGGGAGATTCATTCAACAAGTGGTATCAATAAAAACAGAGAACAAGCCCAGTATAAGGCTTTGCGGGGACCAGTTCGGAGTACTCAGTCGTGAGGAAAGCACTTAGACTCTCTCTGAGCCCTCCATACAGTGGCACATCACCAGCTTTGCTCAGCGCTAAATAGCTCTCTTTCGAAGGCGATTGAAGAGTTTGAAGGTAATTTGCGCACGGTCTTTAAAAATCTCTTTTACTCCTTGGGATTGAAGTCCTGCACAGTTAGACCGACTGCCGCCCTCTTGATTGATAAATCATCCTCAGTTGAATACACAGATTTGATTACTTACTCGATTCATCGTCGAGAATTGAATAGAAATATGGTGAAAGATCGATGGCCAAAAGATTAACTAGTAGGCTAAGGTAGTAAGCGTCTCGAAAGCGCGTGAAGTGATTCACCATCTTGGCTTGGGTGAAATGAAGCATCCATCCGTACTTCAACTAGCACGGGAAAAACTGGACCTTAGAGAAAGCCTTTTTGGGGTGGAAGAATGAGCGAAGCCAGAAAGATCAGTTAATGCTCGATCGCTTGAAAGAAGGAAAAAATCTAAAGTACTAGGTGTGTGTGATCTAGAATCGGTCTTTCAGAAGATAATTCATACGAATAAATATCTTCGGGAATGGGAAGTAAACTAGTCGCAAGAAGAAGGGGTGGGTTCATCAAGTACGTAGATATCAAGAGAACTAGAGCGTGGCTTGTTTGGAAAACCAGGCTTACAAGCCTAATGACAAGGAGATAAATGGAAAAACGGATTCGAGACCCAATTACCTCTTTTATTCAAGACATTTCAAATGCGGCTGCTGCAAAAGGGTCTTAACCCACCGAATGAAAGATAACAGGTATCCAAAGATCACATGCGCAGCAATGGAAAAAGGTGCCCACTAGGGCGGATTGAATCCGGATTTCGAAACACGGTAGCACACAAATATAGCTAGTGTGACGTGAGTGAAAAGGTAATTCCCCTTAGTTTGTCTTCATGCCATTCCACTTGAGTAGACAGAAGAGATAGGAGTGCGATTGAGAACAGTCGTTTGTTTTTCTTTTTACGTAAATAAACAGAAAGAGTCAACTCCAAAAATGGCAGAATGGAAGCGAGATTGGATTCACGTATATAAAAAAAAATGAAAGTTTCTTCCCTTTCTCTTAGGGAATCTCGACTTTCCTTTCTTGCCTGGCATTCAACTCAGTATCTGCACTACGTGCTCATCAAAAATAGAGACTAATCGGAAAGATCTTTTCCTATATCCCTGGGATAGTTCCTCTGTCAGCTGAGGCTTCTTAAGGCACTTTGGCAGAAAGAGAAAGGCCCCTACTCATTCCAACTACTATTTCGATTTCGGTTTCGTGCTTCTAACACAGTTTGGTAACTGAAGGTCAAAACAGCCAATAGGGACCCCAAACCTCTCCTCATATGGAGGAGTCGAGTAAGGCACCGGGAACAACAAGAGCAAGCCTTCTTAAGAGAAACTCCTCACCCGAAAAGCACTTCGCTTGCCTAAGGGCTAAATCAGAGAAATAGCAGTCAGTCTACAAAGGGAAAGGGAATGCTTTAGTTAAGGAAAGCTTCTACGCCCGAAAAAGCATTCTTCATCGACGGAACTTCTAAATAAATGTGATGCACGAGGGACAACGAGACAGCTTGCGGAGAAGTTGCGCATGGACGGAATCGAGTCCGGGGGGCAGGTCATAGCTTTCGAGCGCTGGCGTATTCATTCTTTTTCTTTATTATATTATGGAACAAGCAACGGACTTAGCGCACTAGCGCGAAAGCCTATAGCGTTAGGACGCGCAGGAGTGTGATTGCTGTTGAAGGATGAGCAGTTAAAGCTTGAAGATGGTCATGTCCTTTCATCGGCTGAAGAAGTAATGGGAAAGAAATACTGCAAGTGGCACAATTCTTGGAGCCACACCACTAACAATTGTGTAGTATTTCGGAACCATCTCCAAAAGGAAATCTCAGACGGCCGCCTTATTGACAAGAGTTCCCGGAAAAGAACAATGCCCCTATGAAGGTGGATGATGTTGGAGGAATTACCAGTGCTATTGAATCGAGCCATTTCTTACCGCTCCGTGGGGCTGACATCGACTAGTAATAGAATATGCACCCTTTGACCTTTGACACTTGCTGGATTCCTTCTGGTTGTCACATCTTGTCACCCTGTCTGCTTTGGCTATCTGTTCGTAATGCTTCCTTCTTTTCTTCGATTGAATGAAGTCCTTCTGAACTTAAATCATGAATTGGATTCGAACCAATATCTCTTTTGCGACTTTCCCATTAGTCCATCATGACGGGAGGTTCTTTAGTGGTAGATCGTGATGGGACTTTGTGGTTGGGCCGCTCTTTGCGGCACTGCCCGCCGCTCGGGCGGCCTACTTAACTGATCCCTTCACGATCTCGCTTCGGCTCCCTTCTTACCTTTTGATAAGTAAGAATACTTCCTCAGCGCCCACTTATATTATACTTCAGTCACTCTCTTTAGCACCCGTCTCCTCATCCTTCTGCTTACAAGGAGGAGCGGCGCACGCAACCTCGGTCATCTCGTCATTGGTAGATAGTTGTTTCCACCATCGGTAGCTCCCCGGTGTCCACGTTCACTGACAATCACGAGAGACAGAAGGCGAATAAGCAGGCGCATCACTTATGAGAATACTCAGGCTAGGGGCACACCCTAAGGAACCAAATCTCGACAGAAGAAGGAACTCGATCACATGAAAGAAGATTTCTTCTTCGTCTTTCTCTACGCAACAGGCATACCTAACATCTAATCGAGCCTAGAATCCAATCTCACTCACTGATCCCTTTCCCAATCGGAAATGCGGACCAAGAGATCTGTCTTGAGACAGAACCCCCTGTGTTTGGAGCTTTCATCGGTTAAAAGGCGATCTAGAAGATGAACGATTTGCCGTAGCTTTTGCGGAGAAGCCGTTTCCAGCCCAAGGTCGCTATAAAGCTCCTGGAGCACGTTCCTTCTGGGTCTTCGCCCTTTAATTTGATAGAAAACTTTCTCAATGCGGGTTTTCAACCACATCGGATCAGGGGCTTCCGGCCCCAAGCCCCCCATGGGGGGATTGGGAGCGTGTTGTGATGGGCCTAAACTCTCCCCTGCTTCGGCAGCGTTAGCCGAATCCACTCGCTGCCTTACCGAGGAAGGCCCTATGCCTTCCCTGGGATCAGTGTATCTTTCCTCTCGTTTTCTTGAAGCGGGCTCGGTTTCGCCCTGCTCCTGACCCTCTGAATCAGACGAGAGGTTGAGGTATCTCTTCCAGCTGCTTGAGTCCCAATCCCCCCCCGAATCGGACCCCGTGGGCATCATGCGAAGGGAGCCTACCATTTCGGAGACTGCTTCCTCCGTAATGAGGGCCCTCGCAAAACGACCTATGACCAAGGCAAGTCCCCCCGGTAGGCCGAATTTCCATAAACAGGCGAGGGCTCTCCCTATCTTAAAAAAGAGGGCCAGGTCGATTAGACCACCCATCAAACAGCATAGCACAACAATAAAAAGAAAACAAGCTAAAATAAACCTAAGTCCAATGTTGCACAATTTCTTCCTTCCAGCGTCATACACAATGGCGTATATAGCGATAACCCTCCGTCGTACGAAAAATCTTCTTTCATAAAGAAGAAGAAGACCGAGGAAGATCAAAGAAACTAGCAAACTGATCACTAAGGAGATACAAATAGGTGCAAATTCTGACATCACCACAGCCCACTTTGTTCTATCGCTCCTTGCTCGCGGAGCGGCATACCGAAAAGAAGAGAGTGTTTGGAACACCCGAAAAGAGCCCTTTATCGGATTTGAACCGATGAATTTGAGCCTTATTTCTAAAGGGCGTTTAAAGAGGTAAGGTTTGCGTAGACAAACTGAAGTCAAGTTGCAAGCCTTCGACAACAACAAGAGGCCAGTCGCTGAACACCACGCCAATCCCGATTCAAGTACAAGTCTCCTTCGACGTGAACAGACGCTTTCTTATCTTACGATATTTCGAGTTACCTCCTGACCTCATTTGAGGATTGTACCAGCGAGGTTTGCGTAGACAAAAGACGATTAATCAAAGTTTATGATAGGCCAGAGGTACGGAGTTGCTCGACCATAGGGAGAGGCGGGCTTTCCTGTGAACGTCGGGTGCCTTTCAAGGGCTTTCTTTCTCCTTGGCTTGTATGGTACGGGGCACTCCATACAGAGAGCTAGCAAGTCCCCAAAATCTGGTACTTCATACGAAATATGTTAGTGTGATTGAAGACGCCACTTCCCTATTATTTGAATTAGAGAAAGACCGGGGCAAGAGCAAGGGAATAGGAGTTAGAGTACGGACCCTATACGAAGGCTTGTTGCCACTTTTCTACGAAGAAAGAAATCCAGCTAAGGCTATTTCCGGGGGAAATGCTTTACTAAAGGTCGCCCTTTCCTAGGCTGAAGATGGCACGTAAACTCAACCCCAAAGCGAAGGATAAAGACCTGCTGCCACTATTTAAGGAGTCGAAGTGACTGGCCTTTCTCTTATTATACGATAATGCAGCGCAAGGAAGAATTCGTATGCGCTTTCGGCCCTCGAAAGAAAGGGATTGCTGACATAACTACTTCCCTACTTGACGGTGCCCTTGCTGAACCACCTGCCGAGGGTTGCGCAGTATGAAATAAATATGCCCTCGCACCAACGAGCGGAATACCTTACGCGAGTCATAGAGAATACATAGATTGACTTTTAGGCCCTAGTCTGGCCTATTAGATGTTAGCACCAGACCCATAGCCTTTTAAGGGGACAAATCCCATATCCGAAGACAGAGCCTGAGCAAAGGCTTGACTTTCTTTGTCTTTCAATCTTAGCATTGAGTAAAGGATCAAGATTATCCTTTTATTGACCTGGCATACACTATTAAGATTACTTTCTTTCTCTAGATTGAAGGCCTAGGCCCTGCTAATGCTTATATTCGCTTTGTCTTCATCGAAAAGGAATTTAAATCACAATAAACTTTGGAGCTAGGCCCTAGTCTGATTAGCTAGTTGGTCAGGCACACCTGCCCCGTCTTCCCCATATTAGAATTAGATAAAAGTTCCCTAGGCTAAGAAGAGGAATAGCCTTTTTCCCGAGAAAATGCTGACATGAGGACATTCACCTCTATTGGACGATCAGTTACTGGTCTTTCTTTAAGCCTCTCCTAGGGTCGGGTTTTCGGGTACGGGTAGCTTCATCTATATCAAGAGGTCGGGGAGGTTTCATCTTGGCAGGGGGCGGGAACCTTTTCGAAATATGCCTTTGCTTGACACTTAAGAGTCAGAATTTTTAGTTTGATAAATCGGCCTGGCCTGCGCTATAGGGTCTGAGGTAAGTACCACACCGTGGGCTTGAAAGCCTTCCATTCGTATAAAGACCTCTAGCCTTTAGTGAAAGGGGAACTGCAAGAGACCTAGACGATGAAGTAGCAAAGGGTGTGAAGACCATTCACTGGATCTAACAGACAGTTGGAATGCATCGACAGCCGATCTCCATCAAGATTTCGAGGTATGCTCGGAATAAATCAACTGGAAGAGCGTCCTTTCGAACCTTAATCTTAAGAAATTCCTGAACGAGAAAGCGGTATGTATGGTTGGCGTATGCCTGGAAACTAGTCCAGAATGATATCATCAACTGCACGATAGACCATGAGTAAGCACTTTTGACAGCAAGAGAAGAGTCCTCCTCCTCACAAGGACCGACTCCTTTAGGTGCGAGGTGCGATCAACCGCGAAAAGTCAGTAATAAAGAATCTGCTCTCCGGTAAGCGAAGGAAAGCAGGTCAAAGCCTGCCAAGGCGTCAAGGCAGTTCGACAAAGGCAGAAAGAGTCTCCGTCCTGAACACAGAAGGAAGGCGGGTTTGTCAATGCTTGAACTGATTGATCTAAGTGAGCTACGAGGTTAGTCTTCTAGGATCAACTTGCTTCAAAGTGCCCATTAATTTATTTGTGAATTTCAGGAATGATCCTATCAGTGAATGATGCTATCAGTGATTATGTACTAGGCTTATCTAATGAATTGAGTCTTCCAAGAAAGGTTTCTAATGAATCTGCTAATTGAGGTTCTAGATTCGTTCAAAAGGCAGAAAGGAATAGGCTAAGGGCCGTACCTTAATGATCCCTAACCGTATTGATGTTCCTGAGTTCTAGTCTTTCTGGTAGCCAATGATCTAAGGGAGCTAGGAGTGCAAAGATACTAGAAAGTGGTACGCGCACATATATAAGCGGTTGGACGGTGTCTTTCTCTGTTTTGTTCCTTCCTCGGCAAGCTTGGGAGTTTCCTGATGTAAGCTCCCTGGGTACTCGGAGTTTATGTAAATGCCCTATCTTCAAAGGAAGCTGCTGACTTAAGGTATCCCCTGATCCGAGGGTGAGCTAGAATTTCGTATGGTGAAGAGGAAAGGAAGAAGTCATTGTAAAGGAAGACGACATTTACCATTTCCGCTGCCTGCCTAAAGGCTTATTGGTAGTTCTTAGGTTCGCTGTCAGTAGAGTGATTGCCAAAACCTAGGTATGTTTTCGGAGACGGTTGTAGCTTTTAGAGACTATCCTCTGCAGCTGTAGCTACGTGGAAGCCAGCTGCTTAAAGACAAGCCCCCTAACCATTCCGCTATTCCTGCCCTAAAGCAAGGGAATCCCCAACGGAGATGTGATCTGATAAGGTAAAAAATTCTTTTTGTTCCGTGAGTGCAGACCGAGCAAGAAAGTCGGGCAAGCCAAAATCTTTTTTTGTATCGCGAATGGCTCTTTTTTTTGGAGAGGAAGGTGCCGGATCTTCTGTTCGAGTTCGAGGAATTCCAGAGACAGCTCGGCATAACTACAAGAATGAAGTCGAAAAAGACTCAGTGTTGAGGGGGAGTGTTAAAGAGAACAACACCGACTCTCTCTCTCGAATTCTCCCCACCGCCTTTCTTTTACAGCAAGTAATCTCAGCTGTATGGACCGATGCAAACACTGTTAAGTTAGGTAGTCTTTCAGCTGTTGTACTACTTGACTGGTAAGAAAAAGGACAACTTTAGTCTATTCGTTCGCGCCACTCGATTACATAGTTACAAATTACCAATCCCATGTCTTCTTCTTTCTCTTATGCCAAATCGGCTTTTATGCTTATGGAATCGACTGCTAATCTTTCAATCCTAGCAATGACTTTCTCGGCTCAACTAGAACAAACAATTCTTTGTCACCAAAGCTAATCTCTGCCAACTCCCTTCTAACTAGTCTCGGTGGGCTTACCTTTTTTTGAGAGGGGATTTATATATATCACTGACTTCCTCAAAGCGGCTTTGCCTTGCTTCACCATCAGGCTAGACAAAAAGACAAAGAGCATCTAAAAATAACACCCTGCTAATGCTAACTTAGCTGCTTTTGTGGAAAGATCACCGACTTTGTGAACTAAGGTAAGGAGTTTAGTACGCCATTTACTTTACTTTTACTAGTAAGCTAAGGTTGTCAAGGAGACACGGCATAACTCGGCAATTCCTATTAGTACCGCACAACTAACCTTTGCTTGGTTAGTCGGATCAATCTCACTCTCGAAGGAACGTATGGCCCTGGGCTCGGGTTTGAATGAGAAGCGGGTAGGACCCTCGAGCAAGGGTCAAGATCAAGAGGGGCTAGGGTGAGAATTCTTTCGCCTTTCGCTGGGTCTCGTTCAGCAGGGCCAGAGCTGGAAGCCTTTGGACTCCCATTGGTTTGAAGAAGCTCTTCCCGGAAGGGAGAGGGTGGGAGCTTACTTAGTGCTTGTGCTAAGGAGGATTTCGCTCGAAAGCAACATCGGATTCTCGAACACCGACTTTCGCATCTAAGACCCTCTTCGCGTTAACTCCTGGGCAATCTGGTTAGGTTATAGGTTAATCCCGAAGAGCTTGCATTCCATGCTTCTGATTTAAGTTATCTGCACCTTCGTGCTAACAAGCCATTCTCTTTCTAAAGTACCAAAGCCTATTCTCTAGGAGCTTGCTGTCGATGCATGAATCCTCTTCAAAGACTAGAAGCAAGCTAGTCTTCGCAAGACGGTTTACTTCCCCAACGAACGGGGTTCGCCTCAAGCCGCCGCCATTAGGTGATTTACGTCACACGTTAGTGGAAAAAACTGGCCCATGACCTCAACGCATAGGCCGGCCGAGCCGTGACCCATCGATAGATTGACCACCTATTTAGGTTCGAGACTGGGCGGAGTCTTAGGTCCGATGCGTACGCGAAGTACCTGGTGTGCCAATCGGATGACGAACTGATTGAATGGCCCTTAAAGGGGACGCTTGGGGGGGAATCGGCTCCTCAACCAAAAGGATATTCCTGGGGGGGCGGTCTCAGTCCAAGCCTTTTCTTCGATATGCCTCTGTTAGGGGCATAGTGTAGTTGGTTTTTTCAGGGCGTTTAAGCCGCCTTCTTCCCCTTATCTCGATCTCAGAGAGAGTTCTCCTATTCAACTAGAGATAGAGAGAGAGATCTGTTCTTTAGTGGTAACCCTGTTATCTATGTGCAAGCCGAACTACTAAAGGGCCCTGGAGTCGCTCTAGACTCTTCGTACTGCTAAGAGGTGCGGAGCAGAAAGGCAGAAAGGAAGTAAGAAGGGAGGTAACCCTGGTGCCAAAAAGGCAAAGATAAGATCTCTAACAGCTCTAACAGGAAAAGAAAAGCAGCGGAGTCGTTCAAAGAAAAAGAGAACATCCTCCAGAAATTTTACGTTAAATCCGGCTCTATGGTGCTTCTCAACGAGTCCATCCGAACTACTTCTGATAGAGGATGAAATAAGGAGAATCTCTTCACCGAGGTGAAGAGGACCAAAGATAAGGGATCTAAGCTAAGCTAAGGGTCCCCAAACCCAAACCAGAGGGATACGGAACTACCTATGTTCCATTGTACACTGCTAGCATAGAGTCCCCTGCCCATGCTTTTCCAGATGTGAGAACCATTTCTAAAAGAGGTTGCAACCCCCAACTCGCACACCCAGAGGCACCAAGAACAGGAAATTTCATTGCATAAAGATGAATATTGTTTTAAGTATAAAACATCTTTAATACTCATTTATTCTTTATAACTGTTCGTGGATTCCTCAGCACATGATCCATCTGGCCTCGCAGCTCAGCACACTGGGAAACAAACCGGTTTCACCGACCAACGCCGGTTTCTGCCCCAAACATCTATTCTGCTTGTTCTGCTAGATAGAAAGCTTGAAGAGAGAGTTCCCTACACGTGACTCTGAGCCGGTCATACCGTTCGAAGCCAAAACTGAGCTCTCATTGCCCAAGTTTCCAGGTCATCTTGCGGCATTTGCAGGTGCTCATGCCCTGAGGCTTGCCGAAGCTGGTTTTCTTGCTGCCGAGGCCCCTTATCGAACATCTCAGGCTCTTTCCGATCTCTTCCTCTTCCTTGTTGCCATCTAGGATACTCAGCTGCGGTAGAGGGGCGGAATGCTCCCCCATCTTGTATCACCAACTCTCTTCCTTTCCAGTCTTCTCTAACAGCTTCCAACTTTTCCTGTTAGCCTTCTTTTCCAAACCAGTACGTGAATTAAGCCAAACCCGTTGTTCTGGGAATGAATTGTTTAATTGTCGGGCATACAATGCGGGAGCATAGCCTGTGCAACCTCTTGCACCCATGGAAGAGTTCCGCACCTTGCCAAAAACGGCCTTCCCCTTTCCAGATTGGCTTCCATTCTATATTTCCTCTGTTTCCAACATCTTTCAACATCTGAGTCCGCTCATTCTTGGTTTTCTTCTCCCATTTAAGTTGCGCATACCCTTTTCAAAGTACCTTTTAGGGGGAGACATGACGGATAGATATTTTTCATCTTAATCTGCAAACGGCTAATCATCCATACTTGCAGCAACTGAACACAACACCGGTATTTTCCTACCCCCTTTCTTTTTTTCTTCTGCAGTGGGTCAAAGTCATTATTGTCTCAGCCAAGATTGCAGGAACTGGATTAACATTTTCTTTTCGGACGAAAAAAAACGAGAAAATTTATACCTCCCAAAAACGAGATCTGAGATACCGTCTGCGATCCATGAAATGAGTTCTCCACTTCAACTTCCTGAGCTGACCCCTTTCGGAAGGGAAGGTGTGGATCTCGATCCGAGTTTTGAAAGAAAGTTTAAATTTGGTGAGCAGAAGAAAGCGGAATAAAAGCAGAGACCAACTCGAGTCGTGAAACGCCAGAACGAGGCACTTCTTCTTTGCTTTTTGAGTTACTAAAGTCACATTGGTTAGATCTTTGGCCCCGTGTGCATTTCAGGGGCACAGGCCAAGGCCTTACTTCGGTAGAATGGCATAAAATCCCACTTCCTTGTCTTCGTTGCAAGTCTACTTCCTTTCCTAAACTGGCATCAAAATCGGACAAGTTCGCGGTTTCCCGGTTGAAAAGAGTAAGAGAGGATGATTGAATCGAACTCATCTGTTTATTTACGGCAAACCTTGAGGGAAGCCCACCAAAGCTGGATTTCGGGCATGAACTTTGTCAATAGATTCCTAGCCTTCCTATTGATCTTGATTAGTTCCAGCTTGTTGAGAGTTCTCTTTTCTTTCTGGACCGGACCTCTTTTTAGACCGTCTCCTGAAAGACCTGCTTATCCCGCATGTGCTTTCGGAGCCCCCACTCATTCAATTGCTTGTGATTGCAGCCATTCCCCGAAAAGGGAGAGACGAGGGAATCGTCAGCTCCCATTCATGTGACGAAGCAAACATCGTTAGGTCCCGAATTCTGCGAACCACCGGGTCTAGACCAAGAGCTCTTCCCGTGTATACCTTCCCCACACAAGTGGTTCTTTTTCCTTCTTTCCTTAGATAGTAGGAAGGCCTTATTGGATCCCTAAACTATGGTTTTACAGCCGAAAGATAGGCCTCTGGTGCTACGCGTTATGGTACCTCGATCAGATCCCGCTACGCCCCTAGTCTCATTAAGGAAAGAACTTAGCAAAGTTTATGCTCCTGCTCCCGAAGAACCAATACCTACAGCAGCACCCGCAAAAGAAAGAATCAGGCTCTTAGAGACCACTGCTCCAATTCCTGGTTCAGGAAAGGCGGAAACCTAGATCCAAAGAGTTTCCCGGTTCCGGTTCCGAATTGAGGAATTCTTATTCTGCTTTCTATCCTATTTCTTTGGAAAGAAGGCTCTTTGAGACCTGCTTCATTTGGCTCCGTCTCGAATTCCGTCCAGCGAATGGGGTTACTGCGTACACTAATGATGCGCACCTTAACGCATTCCGTCTCACATTTGGTGGGAACCCTCTTGAGTTTATTCCCGATCACTTCCCGAAAAAGAAATAGGAACGGAACTAACCGGCATAAAAACATTGAATGTACATGAATTTCGCTCCTGCTGCTTGCTTTCTTTCCACAGCTTCTCAGGATCCTCTGTTTACATCAGGCTTTTGTTATCCATTGGATTGATAGACTTAGACTTTGTGGTCTTTGAGTTCCTTATAGTCAGTCAGTATTTAGGTATAATTCTAGTCTTTCTTTCTCTTATCCCCTCCCCTGCTTCAGAAAAGCTAGGATCGGAAGTCTAAAATAACATAGAATAGAGTCAACTCCTTCTTAGGAAAGTCATTAAGAAGAAAGCATCAACTCTTCTATTCTTCCTTCAGGTGAGATAGCAAGTCAGTCAGAAACTATAACGAGAGCTTCTTAGGGCTTAACGACTTTTCCACTAGAGGAAGATTACTTACCCGGGCTAGCAGGTAAAGAAAGAATACAGCTCGTAAACTCGCTCCTCAATTCCAATGCCCCTTCCTCATCCCCTCAGTCTGACTTGAGGAAAGCAAGCGTAACTCCAAACCTCAAATAAGCCTCGGGCGAAACATAAGACTAGAGCATTACGAGCTAGCTTCCTATAAATCTTTCTAAATCCCGGGAAGAATGGATAGCAAGTAATCTCTTTTAGCAATCCCTTCCGTGTAATAGAATAATAGAAAATGAAATGACTAATTTAGCTGAGAGAATTCATTCTAGTGCAAGCCCTTAAGCCTAACATAAAGTCTAAATCCAGTGATTCTTTCCCGTATTCTTCATCAGAGAAGTCAAGAAAGTAAGCAAGAAAGAGCTCGCAAATTGCTTCTTCTATTAAGTTAAGTAAGTTAAGAAAGCCCGATTCCTTCTTCGATTAAGGGAGATCCGTCTTGAGATTCTTCTTTAGTTACAGGGCTGTAAGTCATAGCTTCTTTCTCTAACTCACTCTTTGCAAGCACTTCAGCTGCCTAAGAAATAGGAAGTCTAAAGCAAGGGAAGGGAAGTCTGGTAGTATAAGTTGTCTAAATTAAGTAGTACAAATAGTAGGGAGTTACACGGGACTTAGTCTAGTTAAAGCATCCACTCTTCTTTCCTTCCTGTCTTACCCAGGAAGTAAGTGAACTCTTCTATCAGAAAGAGAAGACTTAGCGCTTTCCAGTCTTCAAAAGAGAAGCCCGTTTTCGATTGAGATTTTTTAGTTAGACCGACCTGAGATTTAGAAGCTAGCAAGTAGTCAAGATTAGCTGGAAGCTATATAAGCTCGTCTCGTCGTCGTAGGGTTAGAAGTTCAAGGGCCTAAGCCTAAATCCAATATCAAATGAAAAGGTTTCGACTCCTCAGTCCCACTCCTTGAGGAAAGCCTAGAGGAGAAAGCGGCCTGAGATCTACTAATCCAGTCTAATCTCTCGGACAACTGGGACTTCCAACTCATCAAATAGTTGGTGGCTTTCCTATAGTCTTTCACGAAATCCGAACAACCGTAACTAAAACAATAAACCTCGTCCGCGGAGTTACATATCTATTTTTTTTCTATTCCTAGTCCCATCCGGTAATAGACTATAGAATCAAATCAACTAGGTTATAACCTAATCGTTTTCGAGGAAAGCCCATTCCCTTCCTTCATCAGAGAAGTCAAGAAAGTCAGTTTTTACCCGTGCAAGTACTATTAGAATCCCATACCGACCCGAGATGATTGATAAGAGCTGCAAAAAAGAGCTTACTCGATCTATTGAGTTGCATTACCCAGCTTCAACGGATCTTGGGATTAAAGGCTGAAGAAATGCCTTATAAAAGCACTTTCCTATTATGAGTGTGAACTTAGTGCTACAGCTAGTCCAGAAGTTTGTTGCGGATATTACTATTTCTAGTGCAACAGCCCTTCAGAAGACAGCTGAGCATACTCGATCTCTTGAGTTCCCATCCCCAGTCCTATGATTGGATTGAGAAGCAGGGGAATCCAGTCTTTCTATTATTTTGCATTCCGATTTCAGGGTTGGTTGGATAAGCAACTAGGCTTAGTTGAATAAAAAAGCCCTTACCTTACTGCAGGTAGGAAAGCAAGAAATGGCCTAAGGTTTCGGACTTTAGTCATTCAATTTAGAATGCAAATACTAGCCCGACAGAAGAAATATAAGCAAAGGTGCACACTTCGTTCTCCTGACTTCTGATTCAGAAAGCGACTTGGATTGCTTTTGGTAATCACCCGCCTTCGCCAAGGAATCATTGACTGAGACTGATAGATTGAGAATGTGTTAGAGGGGGCAAGGCAAATGCCGACCTGACTTCAGGCAAGGAAGAAGCAGGAGGTCAGTCATCTCTTTATGGACTTCCTCAAAGTACCAGTTGTCTTTTACTAGTTATATTGACTTAGGAAAAGAAGAGTTTAGTCTGTCTATTCCGGACTTAAGTCTTTCTAGTTAGCTGTTTCAGGGGTAAGTTTGTCTTCAAGCCTGACCTTATAGAGATTAAGCAGCAAGAAAGCGGAAAACAACCTAATCTTAAAAGGGAGTCAAAGCCTTTGAATTTCTTCTTATCCCAATCCCCCTCTCCTCGCCGGGGAGTTAGGAAAGCATTCCGGAGCTGCCAGAACATCCTCGATGTATGAAAGCCAAAGCAGAGAAGAACGTCAGTCAGACCAGCAAGCATCCTGAGCAGCAGGAAAAAGGCATGATATTCTTCTTCTTACAATCCCGTCCGGTGAAAGAATACAGAAATAAAGAAGTTATACTTTATCTATATTAGTTGTTCTAACTTAGCACAAAAGTCCGCCTAAGATTCCGTCTAATGCCAGGGCAAAAATACAAGAAGAAGTCAGTCTTCAATGCCTGCAACCTAAGATGAAGTCCAAAGCATTGGAGGGTGTGCCGGAAGTTCGAAAGCAGAAACTCTTCTTTCAACTGTCTTCACCGGGCTTCCCCTTCCTATTCACTTCTTTGCAAACTCCGCAAACTCCCGTCATAGCTCAGTGGGATGGGAGTAAGTAGCCCTCAAAGATGAAGTTAGTGAGAGGGGCTCTGGATGGAATATTTGGCTTCGATTCCTCGACGCCCGAAAGAGAATTTGTGCGGGTTTAGACGCTTGCTTGACCCTCCTGATTGAGACATAAGTCAGTCTGAAGTTTTCGATTAGTCTCCTGATTCTTGCAAGCCCTTCTGGCTAATCACTCCCTAAGAAGCCTAGGAAGAAACTTCACACTAGTACTAGTAGAACTTCCGACTAAAGCACTGCGAAAGGCAGATCAGAGCGGGGGTAGGATGACTGACGTCCAAAGCCCTGGGATTCTTTTCCCAGCTATGCCAACTCCCTGTGAATCACCGATCCGTGGGATGTAAGGTAGGATGAC